>JAEIFU010000493.1:0-125748 GCA_018904235.1 Lordiphosa stackelbergi
TGAAACGGCAAAAACGGCATTTTAACGGCAATCTGAAACGGCAAACGGCATTCTGGAACGGCAAACGGCATTCTGAAACGGCAAACGGCATTCTGAAACGGCAAACGGCATTCTGAAACGGCAACGGCCATTCTGGAACGGAAACGGCAAACGGCAAACGGCAATCTGAAACGGCAAACGGCATTCTGAAACGGCAAACGGCATTTCTGAAAACGTCAAACTTCCGGACTGAAAAATTTCCCAACGGGCAGAGATGTCGTTTATTTAATTTTAAGTTTATCTTATAAATTTTTTTATTTTTAATTAGTTTAAAATTTCACATTTAGATAGTATTTGTTCTTTTTATACACTTGAAAAGTGTATTATAATTTTGCCCAGAAGTGTGCAACGCATAGAAGGAATCATCTCCGACCACATAAAGTATATATATTCTTGATCAGCATGACGAGCTGAGTCGATTAAGCTTTGTCCGTCCGTCTGTCCGTCTGTCCGTCTGTCTGTTTTTACGCGAACTAGTCCCTCAGTTTTGGAGCTATCGAGCTGAAACTTTGCACAGAGTCTTCTTTTTACTGCACGCTGCTAATATGTCGGAACCGACCGGATCAGATAACTACTTCTTGTAACTGCCATACAAATGTTCGGTCGGAAAATGGATTTTAGTGAGAAAAACTGTTTTGCTCTCAATATAACTGCTCTCAAACACGGTCATGGGTAATATGTAACGTTTTTAAGCTGATTTGCGAAGTTTGGTCGAAGTCGCTAACCGTTGAGACAAGCTATTTCAAGTGTATCAAAACTTCGGTACAGACGAAGTTAGCTTTGCTTTTTTTTTTTTTTATTTTTTATTTCTGATTTATTCTAGTTTTATTATTTTATTATTTTTTTTTTTTCTTTCTCTTTATTTAGGTTTTTTTTTTTTTTTTTTTTTCTCATCTTCTCTATCTACACATCATTAAAGTTTTTGGTAGCTCTAATAACGTCTCTGACTACAATTGGCTGTGAATCGGGGCATAGCTGACCGGACGGGAAAAAAAAATTAAACCATCGTGTCAGTTAGGGTTTTTTTTTTTTTTTGTATTTTTTTGTTTTTTTTTCTTTGTTAGGCTTTCTTAGTAAATAAGGCTTTTTGTGTTATAATATATGTGTAATTGAGTTGACAGCCTTTTTTTGTCGACTAAATAAATAAAATAAATAAATAAATAAATAAAAACGGCAAACGGCATTCTGAAACGGCAAACGGCATTCTGAAACGGCAAACGGCATTCTGAAACGGCAATCCGAAACGGCAAACGGCATTCTGAAACGGCAAACGGCAATCTGAAACGGCAAACGGCATTCTGAAACGGCAAACGGCATTCTGAAACGGCAAACGGCAATCTGAAACGGCAAACGGCATTCTGAAACGGCAAACGGCATTCTGAAACGGCAAACGGCATTCTGAAACGGCAAACGGCATTCTGAAACGGCAAACGGCATTCTGAAACGGCAAACGGCATTCTGAAACGGCAAACGGCATTCTGAAACGGCAAACGGCATTCTCAAACGGCATTCTGAAACGGCAAACGGCATTCTGAAACGGCAAACGGCATTCTGAAACGGCAAACGGCATTCTGAAACGGCAAACGGCATTCTGAAACGGCAAACGGCATTCTGAAACGGCAAACGGCAATCTGAAACGGCAAACGGCATTCTGAAACGGCAAACGGCATTCTGAAACGGCAAACGGCATTCTGAAACGGCAAACGGCAATCTGAAACGGCAAACGGCATTCTGAAACGGCAAACGGCATTCTGAAACGGCAAACGGCATTCTGAAACGGCAAACGGCAATCTGAAACGGCAAACGGCATTCTGAAACGGCAAACGGCATTCTGAAACGGCAAACGGCTGAAACGGCAAACGGCAATCTGAAACGGCAAACGGCATTCTGAAACGGCAAACGGCATTCTGAAACGGCAAACGGCAATCTGAAACGGCAAACGGCATTCTGAAACGGCAAACGGCATTCTGAAACGGCAAACGGCATTCTGAAACGGCAAACGGCATTCTGAAACGGCAAACGGCAATCTGAAACGGCAAACGGCATTCTGAAACGGCAAACGGCAATCTGAAACGGCAAACGGCAAACGGCAATCTGAAACGGCAAACGGCATTCTGAAACGGCAAACGGCATTCTGAAACGGCAAACGGCAATCTGAAACGGCAAACGGCATTCTGAAACGGCAAACGGCAATCTGAAACGGCAAACGGCATTCTGAAACGGCAAACGGCAATCTGAAACGGCAAACGGCATTCTGAAACGGCAAACGGCATTCTGAAACGGCAAACGGCATTCTGAAACGGCAAACGGCAATCTGAAACGGCAAACGGCATTCTGAAACGGCAAACGGCATTCTGAAACGGCAAACGGCATTCTGAAACGGCAAACGGCAATCTGAAACGGCAAACGGCATTCTGAAACGGCAAACGGCATTCTGAAACGGCAAACGGCATTCTGAAACGGCAAACGGCATTCTGAAACGGCAAACGGCAATCTGAAACGGCAAACGGCATTCTGAAACGGCAAACGGCATTCTGAAACGGCAAACGGCATTCTGAAACGGCAAACGGCATTCTGAAACGGCAAACGGCAATCTGAAACGGCAAACGGCAATCTGAAACGGCAAACGGCATTTCTGAAACGGCAAACGGCATTCTGAAACGGCAAACGGCAACGGCAAACGGCATTCTGAAACGGCAAACGGCATTCTGAAACGGCAAACGGCATTCTGAAACGGCAAACGGCATTCTGAAAAGGCAAACGGCATTCTGAAACGGCAAACGGCATTCTGAAACGGCAAACGGCAATCTGCAACGGCAAACGGCAATCTGAAGCGGCAATCTGAAACGGCAAACGGCATTCTGAAACGGCAAACGGCAATCTGAAACGGCCGTTTTTATACCCTGTACCCATTAAAAATGGGTAAAAGGGGATAATGAAGTTGTGCAAATGTATGTAAGGAAGGAAGGAAACATCTCCGACCCTATAAAGTGTATATATTCTTGATCAGCATCAATAGCCGAGTCGATATAGCCATGTTCGTCTGTCCATCTGTCTGTATGAACGCGTCGATCTCAGAGACTGTAACAGATAGAGCCACAATTTTTGACAGACGGACACGGCTATATCGAGATATCAAGTTAATAAATAAAAATAAACCAACTTGATTTATAAATTTAGTAGATTGGGCAAAGAAATGTATAATAAAATTTGCCCCCCACTGTGTGAACACTAACGCAAATCATTTGCGGAGGGGAAATATTTGCGCAAATTTTTCAAGAGCAAATAGCATTTATAGTTCAAGGCTAACTTTGTTTGCACAATGTGTTCAAATTTTGTTTGCCTGTGGGACCTTAGCTTTAGGTTCAGTTTGATGTAGTTGGATTTAGTTTGGTTCAGTTGCCGTTGCCGTTTGCATCGGCAAACAATCGGCCAACTGAAATCAGCAAAAAATCGGCAAACAATCGGCAAACTGAAATCGGCAAACTGAAATCCTTACAAACCGAGTTTTAATCCAATCGGATGAAAAATAGTTTTTTTCATGCATAATTTTCCGGCAATTTTCCGACCGTCAGGTCATATTTTCCAACTTCGGAAAATCACATTTCAAACTCTTTCATATTCCATCCTTACAAACCGAGTTTAATGCCAATCGGATAAAAAATATATTTTTTTCATGCAGAATTTTCCGGGAATTTTCCGACCGTTGGGCCAAATTTTCCAACATTTTCGTAATAATTTCTTGTTACCGTAATGGAAAACTAAATTTCGAAAATTTAAGGTTAAATACTGGAGCCGTGGGTATAAAGTTTCTTCATTAAATTTTAATTTCCCCTTTTTCATTTTACTTTATCGTAGAAGTAACCTTTGAGATGCCAAACGTTGTTGTTGAATTTAAAATCTATTTTTAAAAATATTTTATAAAAGCCAAATTCATTGTACATATGTGAAGTTAAACATGTATGTATGCTCGGTTACTAGATTAAATGGCTCGCATTAAAAGAATTTAACCCTATGTTCAATGCATATTTAAATGAAAAAAAATAGAGGGAAGCTAACTTCGGCTGTACCGAAGTTTATAAACCCTTGGAGCATGATATATGCTGCCAGTTTAATATGCTGATATAGTCATCCGATTCAAATCAAACTTGACAAAATTGTGTGGTAGTATATAATATAGATCTGTACAAAGTGGGAGCGATAGCATTGAAAACAAAAAAGACTTTCTTACTAAGACTTTTTTTCAGACCTATCTTTTGTATGGCAGCTATACTATATAGTTGTCCGATTTTGATAATTCTCGTTGAAAAAAATACGGGGTGGAGCGATAGCATAGAAAACAAAAATTTTTCTCTTTAAGACTTTTTTATGTGAAATCATAGAAAACTTATAAATACGGGGGTTGGGAGCGATAGCATTGAAAACAAAAAGTTTTTCTCACTAAGACTTTTTTTCAGACCCCTATTTTTGTATGGCAGCTATACTATATAGTTGTCCGATTTTGATAAATCTCGGTGAAATTATGTGAAATCATAGAAAACTTGTGGATTGAAAAAAAAAGTTTACTAGACTTTCACTTCTTTATCTCCGATTTATAAACTCAGACATAAAATTCCTTCAACCTTTTTTACATACTTGAAATTATGTGAAATCATAGAAAACTTATAAATAAGGCGGTTGGGAGCGATAGCATTGAAAACAAAAAAGTTTTTCTTACTAAAACTACTTTTCCAACCGATCGTTCCAATGGCAGCTATATGCTATAGTCATCCGATCCGGCCGGTTCCGACAAATGTGCAGCGTATTTGTACCAAAAGACTTCGTGCAAAGTTTGGTTGAGATAGCTTTAAAACTGACGGAGGAGATAGCATAGAAACAGACGGACGGACAGACGGACATGGCTATATCAACTCAGCTCGTCATGCTGATCAAGAATATATATACCTTATGTGGTCGGAGATGTTTCCTTCTGTGCGTTACAAACATCCGGACAATTTTAATATACCCTCTCCAAGGGTATAAAAACCATACAAGCTTAGTGCAAAGCACAATAGTTTTACTAAAATATCTATAGATTTCCAATATTTCCCATTTCACGTCTTGGAAAAAAGCATTTAATTTTGTGAACTAAACCTAATTTTTTGAAAAAAGTGGTCCGGTTCGGGTTCAGGCTCAAAGAGTCAAAAATTTTAGGGGTTCGGTTCATGGTCCGGTTCGTCGGACCCAAAAAACCCGAACCGAAGCGGTTCGAAGGGGTTCGGTTCAGGACCGGTTTGCAGCCTTGATTCTTAAGCCTCTTAGCGGTGGATCCGGCGATCCCGTTACGGGATACGGTATGATCCACTGCCTTCAAGAAACTAGAGTCATATATGTGGGGCCCCTGGTATGTGAGGCATACAACTACATACCGCGGCGTGGACGCTTCGCCATTATGCGATCAAATTAATATGCACACAAAGGTATGCAGGTATCATGACCAAGGTGCACCACCCTAATAGATTTGCTTATGATTTGGCTACACACAGATTAAGAAGGCATCTTAACGGACGACATCTCTCCGACCTTTGTGTCTATGGAAAGCATCCGTCTGGGGGCCTCATCAATTTGGCATAAGGGTACCTTTGAAACCATCCTCTACCAATCTTTGCACGCTGATGGTTCCCTAGCCAGGTGACAGCTCATAACAAACAAAATATAAAAGCATTACCCCCAAAAATTTTCGCTCATCATCGCTGTGCATCAGCTGTTCTCTCCATCCACACACGCTATCGATATGCCAACTATCGATAAGAAACTGTGGACTACGTTCATGTTGCTGGATACACAAGCAACGAAAAGGCAAACTAAAAATTCCTGCCACAGTTTTTATACCCTTGCAAAGCGTATTATAATTTTGACCAGAAGTTTGCAACGCATAGAAATATTCATTTCCGACCCTATAAACTATATATATTCTTGATCAGGGTGACGAGCTGAGTCGATTGAGCTTTGTCCGTCCGTCTGTCCGTCTGTTTGTCCGTTTGTCTGTTTCCCTCTCCAAGGGTATATTAAAATTGTCCGGATGTTTGTAACGCACAGAAGGAAACATCTCCGACCACATAAAGTATATATTCTTGATCAGCATGACGAGCTGAGTTGATATAGCCATGTCCGCGCCGTCTGTCCGTCCGCGTCCGTCTGTTTCTATGCTATCTCCTCCGTCAGTTTTAAAGCTATCTCAACCAAACTTTGCACGAAGTCTTTTGGTACAAATACGCTGCACATTTGTCGGAACCGGCCGGATCGGATGACTATAGCATATAGCTGCCATAGGAACGATCGGTTGGAAAAGTAGTTTTAGTAAGAAAAACTTTTTTGTTTTCAATGCTATCGCTCCCAACCGCCGTATTTATAAGTTTTCTATGATTTCACATAATTTCACCGAGATTTATCAAAATCGGACAACTATATAGTATAGCTGCCATACAAAAGATAGGTCTGCAAAAAAGTCTTAGTGAAAAAACTTTTTTGTTTTCAATGCTATCGCTCCCAACCCCCGTATTTACAGGTTCTCTATGATTTCACATAATTTCACCGAGAATTATCAAAATCGGACAACTATATAGTATAGCTGCCATAGAAAAGATAGGTCTGAAAAAAAAAAGTCTTGGTGAGATAAAATCTTTTTGTACAGATCTATATTATATACTACCACACAATTTGGTCAAGTTTGATTTAAATCGGATGACTATATCAGCATATCAAACTGGCAGCATATATCATGCTCCAAGGATATATAAACTTCGGTACAGCCGAAGTTAGCTTCCCTCTATTTTTTTTTATATAAATTGCATTGAACATAGGGTTAAATTCTTTTAATGCGAGCCATTTAATCTAGTAACCGAGCATACATACATGTTTAACTTCACATACTATGTACAATGAATTTGGCTTTGCATAAAATATTTTTTGTTTTTAATGTTAATATTATACGCTTTTACACAGATTTGGAAGTTGTGGTCAAAATCGGATGACTATATCTTATAGCAGTCATAGAAACTATCGGTCGAAAAGTGGGTTATATTTAGAAAAATTGTTTGTTTTAATGCTGGTGTTCTTAAACTCTGATGTATTAAAATATTTGCAAGGGTATAAAAACTTCGGCAAAGACGAAGTTAGCTTGGCCTTCTCGATTTTATATAAAGTTTGACAGGAATTTTTAGTTTCCGCGATGCTGGATACCCGGTTTATGGCATCGGAGGTTTTACTGCAGTGCCATGAAACTGCTAAGCGAAAAATAAGTGAAGTTGCTTCGCACAGTGGACCCAAATCCCAGAAAGCTGGCCAAAAGTCGAAAAACGTTTTTGATTTGGCTGAAAGTTTGTACTTGAAGTTTTCCGGGTCGCTGATTACGAACTCGAATATAAAATTATAAAATTAATAGCCGCTGAGTTTGGAGACATTAACTTTGAAAACAAAACAAAAGAGTTTTTCTCACAAAGACCCATTTTTCAACCTATAGTTCCAAAGGCAGCTTTAAGATATTGTAGTCCAATCCGGTCGGTTCCGACATATTAGCAGTGTGCAGTAAAAAGTAGACTCTGTGCAAAGTTTCAGCTCGATTGCTTTAAAACTGAGAGACTAGTTTGCGTAGAAACTGACAGACCGACGGACGGACAAAGCTAAATCAACTCAGCTCGTAGTCCTGATCAAGAATATATATAGTTTATAGGGCCGGAAATAATTATATCTGTGCGTTTGAAGCTTCTGGGCCAAAAATATTAACACAATAACAATTATATGTGTGAACATTAGACCGACAGACCCCAGCCGTACTAGAGGGTTAATATGAAATATTTAATGTATTTGTTCGACACTTTTGTAAAAGGTATCTGTCTACATTGACAATTCAAAGATAAATGAAGGGGAAATTGGAACTTTTAAAGCCTTCTCGAGGCCATCAAACCTCAATATATCTAATTTTGGGTTTTTGATAAATTTTCTATAAAATTTACAGAATTTTTTGAGCCATGTTGTGCAAAGATCGTCACATGGTGAAAATCGTATGGAGAAAAGTCCGGTCTAGTGAACATATATACAAATATTAGGAAAATATGGGGAAGGTAAAGATTTTTGTTAGCTGCGTTGTCTATTCTCACTCATTAGCAAGAGTGCGGCGCATAACTATTAAGCAGCCAATTTAAGTCAATTAATCAGAGCTGTTCTTGTTTGCAACGGTTATGTTAATAAATATAGGATTACGGTTATAAGAAACTTTTTTTCGGTTACGGTTTTAAAGTTTTTTTAGCGGTTAAAGGTTGCGGTTTTGGTTTTAATCTCTGGTAGGAACAAGGTAAAAAAATAAATTCGAACGAGGAAGCAAAACTAACTAACTTACCGAATTTAAAATACACTTGGTCAGAGATTCCCTCGCAGATAAGTATAGACAGAAGAGAGATCTATTGAAAGCAGGTGATAGAGATCATTGTAATTTTTGACAAAAGACCCGATTTTCTCACTATAAACCATTTTCCGAATGATCGTTTCTATGGCAGCTATAAGAAATAGTCAACCGCCCGAACTTGAACCTGAACCGGTGCAAAAGAAGTTAAGAAAGCGTTTTTAGCTGCTATAATATTTTTGTTTTTTCAATATATCTAAATGCACATTTAGAATAAAGTTTGCCATGAATTTAAGGAAATCACCATCTTTTTAAAATGCGCTAGTATTTTTGGTAAAATTTTGAATAAACTTCTAAAAAATAGAATATTAGAGATTTTTCTTTTTGAATAAATTTGAATAAACTTCTAAAAAATAGAATATTAGAGATTTTACTTATAATTTGGGCGAATTTTTATAATGTCACTTTCTTAAAATTTAAATCGATTTTAAAGTAAAATATCCCTTGAAATAATTATTATGAGCTCGAATTTTTTTTTAATATTAAGACTCTGAACCCAAAAAGTTGTACGGGTTCGAGAACTCCGTACTGAACGGCTTTTGAGATTTAGATTTTCAGATTTTAATCAAATACTAAAAAATATATCGAAAGATTTGCTGTAATTTTGACCTTAAGCCGGGTATCCAGCACCGCGGAAACTAAAAATTCCTGTCAAACTTCATATAAAAACAAGTGAGAAAGTCGGTCAAGCCCGACTATAATATACTCTGTACTTCTCTCTCTCTCTCTCTCTCTCTCTCTCTCTCTAAGATTGTGCGGCGTTGGTTGTGAAAGGGTGGGTGGTGGGTGGGGGGGGGTGGCCGGGAGTGATTCAGATTCCTTATTTGCTCATAACTTGAGAACCGCTCGTCCGATTTTTTATCATTTCTTTGGCAAATCGATACATATTGCTAATGACTAACTATCTCTAGAAGGTATAAATCATCTATCTACAAAACTGTGGGAGATATGACGTTTTTTCAAAATTGTGAGGGCGGGAGGGGGCGTGGCAAAAATTGAAAATAAACTTGATCTGCCTGCAAGTATAAGAAGCATTTGTCCCATACATGTCAAACCTCTATCTCTTACCATCTCTGAGATCTGTTTGTTCATACGGACGGACAGACACAGACAGACGGACAGACAGACGGACAGACAGACGGACAGACGGACATGGCTATATCGACTCGGCTGTTGATGCTGATCAAGAATATATATACTTTATAGGGTCGGAAATGATTCCTTCTCCCTGTTACATACTTTTGCACAAACTTAATATACTCTATGTACCTTCGGTACAGAGAGTTTACCTTTTCGTTGCTTGTGTATCCATTATAGGCAAATCTGTTGGAGTGGTGCACCAATTGGTCATGATTCCTGCTGGTGTGCATATTGGTTTGGGCGCATAATGGCAAAGCGTCTACTCCGCGGTATGTATGTACTATGTAGTTGTATGCACCACATAGAAGACTCTACTTTCTTGAGGGCAGTGGATCATGCCGTACCCCATAACGGGATCGCCCAGATAAACCGCTGCTAGGACTAAGAAGCCAATGGAGCTCCAATGCCGTAGCCACTGCCCGAGTCACATGGTCTTTCCCGGTCAACCGGCGGTCCAGAGATTTGCCAAGGTACCGCGGTTTTTATATATGGGACTCTTGATTTGTAACGCACAGAAGGAATCTCCGACACATAAAGTACGATAGCATCCTTTCATATCCGTCGTTTGGCTATGCTATCTCCTCCGTCGTTTTCACTTCTCCACAATCTTTCGTTCACCGCCACCTTAGCCGCCTACGTCGTTGATTTTATCTCCTCCTATATACTGCCTACAAAAGTCTATTGTACTTTTTCAATCTCCCACCCCTTACCTCATTCACATTTCCTAACTTTGAACTTGTTACTCGCCCTCTTTTTGGTTCTTTTTTTCAGATCTAAAATATATGAACTTTTTTTTCATATTCTCCCGTGTACAGATCTTTTATTACTCCACCAATTTTGTCAATTTGTTTAAATCGTGACTATAGATATAGCTTGAACGATCTTAATTATTCTAGTGAACTTTTTGTGGTTTTTCAGGAAATTTTTTTTTCGCCCATCAACTAAAACAAAGGTACTAATCTGGCCACAAAATCCCTAATATAAATACGAATCATTATAAAGTAATGCAGTTAACAACATGCTGCAGTGATGATTTGTGCCATCCGGGACTCACCCGGGACACACTGCAAAGTGTCATGCCATCGGTTTATCGTCCCCAAGTGTAAAGTGTGCAGCACATACTCCGCGCAGCATGCTTCCCCCAGAAAATTTTATTTGTATTTTTTTTAAATTTATTTAAATTCAAATAGTTAACAGTGCTTAACAGCTGATTTATCAGAGTGACCTTCCACCTGTTAGGTGCACAAGAAACGGCCACGATATTTTCCTATAAAATGTACTTGTCGTCCGTAGGAAAGGTAAGGTGACCAATTTGCGGTTCTGTCAATATCAAAAAAATGTGATTGGACCAAACCCTATTATGTATGAATATCCATTTACATGCTATAATCAAAAATAGTTTTTATTAAAACTCACAAATTTTCCATGATTTGAACACACACTCCCTCTTTTAGTTCAAGAAATCTTTCGACTTCCCTGCCTTAACGACGTGATTTCCAAATGTACGCGATTTATGAATAACTAAAACATAATAAATGATTTTTATAGCATTATTCGAGAAGTAGCCTCCCGGTGGAATAGTTTATCTTTAATAATAAATCGAATTTTTCTTCAGTCTGACAAATTATCCACAATTTTACTCCAAACACTAAGCATCTCCAAAAGCCCCCAAAAAGAAACTTTACAAGAAATGTCAGAAATCCTTACCTCTTAGAAAAGGTGCCACTTTGCAAAATTTCTGGGAAGATATATGCCACTATTTTACTAAATATCCCACTAATATGAGAGATGCAGCGAAACACAAAAAATGGGAAGTTAACTTAAGTCTGTCCAAGCCGTCTGAGCCCACTAAAAGAAGTGGCTAAAATAATATTTATGTATTCCGGCAACATCCACAGCTTCTGAAAGGATATTCAGTAAAGCTGGACAGACCCTGTCGGACCTTAAAGCCAAAGAATTGGGAGCGTTTAATGTTCCTTTATAAAAATTTAAATAATTTTAAAAATACAATATATTTGATCTAGAACCCTAGAAGGGACATTGGACTTATAATTTATCAAATTTATATACATTTACTAGCAAAAAGCCCGTCGCGCTTCGCTGCGCTTTTAACAGTATAGAACCAATTTCCGAATCAGTTTGAAGTCAATCGTGAGAGTCAAATATTTACCAAATTTCAAAATTCCTTAAATTTGTTTCCTCTGTAGAGCCCAGAAATCGAATCATACATACTACATAGGCTTGAAGTCAACGTTTTACTTCTTTGCTTTTTCACCGTTACGATTTTGCTGCTGCGTTTTTGCCGCCCCCATCCCACTCCACCCACTCCCCACCCACTTCTTACACATCTTCCACCCGTTTCCCGCCCACATCCCATCCACTTCCCACCTACATCCCACCCACTTCCCGCTCACATCTTACCCCCATCCCTCCCACATCCCACCTACTCTACACCCAATTCCCACCCACCCACTTCCCCCCAGTTCCCACTCACTTTTCACGAACTTCCCCTCCACATCCCTCCCACATCCCACCCACATCCCTCTCACTTCCCTCCCACTTCCCGCCCACTTCCCGCCCACATTCCACCCACATCCCTCCAGCTTCCCGCCCACTTCCCGCCCACTTACCATCCACTTCCCACCTACATCCCACCCACATCCCACCCACTTCCCGCCCATTTCCCACCCCACCCACTCCCCATCCACTTCTTACACAACTTCCACCTACATTCCACCCACTTCCCGCTTACATGCCACCCACTTATCACCCAATTCCCGCCCAGATATAATCCACTTCTCACCCACATCACTCCCACTGCGCGTACACTTCCCACCCACCTATTCTCCCACTATTCTCCCACATCCCAGTGGGCATCCCGCCGGTATTTCCAACATCGGAAAATGCAATCACTAATTATTTAGTATTCCATCCCTACAAACCGAGTTTCATACCAATCAGGTGAAAAATAGTTTTTTTCATGCAGAATTTTCCGGCCATTTTCCTCGTGGGCGGGTTTTCCCAAAGTAGGGAAACATGTATCGAATATTTTGCGTAATATGCTTGCAAACCAAGTTTCAAGTCAATCAGATGAAAATAAATTTTTGCCATACAGACTTTTCCGACGCTTTTCCGACTTTTCCTGGTAGGATTTTCCGGAAAAATGAAACACAGTTATTGTTGAATTTTCATATAGATCTTTAAAAATGAGTTTGACTCTGATCGGATAATAAACAAAAAAGTTTCATACAACAGTTTTCCATGAATTTTCCGACTTTGGGGATAGATTTTCCAAAATTTGAAAGTCAATTTTTTTGTTTTGTTATGTGTAATTTTGAAATGATGGGCAACTAAAGTTTCGCCCAAACAACCTTGACCACCCACTGTCCACCCAGGGGAGGTAAATTTTCCGGACGATTGGTAAGCAGTTGTTGTTGAATTTTCATATAGATCTTTGAAAATGAGTTTGAACTTAATCGGATGAAAAACAAATAAGTTTCATACAACAGTTTTACACGAATTTTCCACATTTCCCGACAGAATTTTCCAAAATCCGTTCTTAGTACTCACTTTCAGCATAAGATAAAACTACTGTGGAAATCTCATCTTCCTATCTTTTATGGTTTAGGCTGTGCGACGGTCACCAGTCAGTCTGGTTGAACTCTTTTATATACGGGGGTGGCACAGAAATCTCTAGAGATTTTGCCGACGGTTGGTTTGTAAATCTCTCGAAAAATTCTTTGGTGCCACAGAACTTCTAGAGATTTCATTTTCTAATTAGAAAATCTAGTTGGAACACCAGATGTTCCTATTGATGTTCCATCTCTAAAAACAGCGCTGAATCTCTCGCCAAAAAATTTCCCTTATTTTGGATGTGGATTAATTTAATGATTAACTGAAATTTTTTGATTGTGTTATTTGTTTTATGATGCATTTATAAATAATAATTCAATTTTAAGTCGCATTCTCCACCAATATAATGCAAAATTTAAAAATTTTTTGGCGCCAAAAATGAGGAATTATTTTCCAGCCCTTAATCCGCTAGCTGTAGAGAGCACCACTTCGACAAAAGGCGCTAGTGAGAAAAGAGCTTTGCAAAATCTCTTAACAAAACATTAGAGGTTCGAAACCAACCAATAGAAATTTCTGTGGCACCTAAGAATTGGAATTCGGTTGGAATTTGGTTGGAAGAGGTTTCTGTGGCACCCCCGATATATAGACTAGCAAATAACCCGACGCGCTTCGCTGCGCCTTCAACAGTATAAAACCAAACAATATTGGATATAATAATTCCAAGTAGAACCCAGAAATCGAACTTTGCTGATGGGTTTTCCCCTCCAACTCCCACCCTCATCCTTCCCACTCTACACCCAATTCCCACCCACCTCCTTCCCCCCAGTTCCCACTCACTTGCCGCCCACATCCCATCCACATCCCACCCACACCCCCCTCCCACTTCCGGCGAAATTTCTAACATCGGAAAATGAAAACACAAATGAATTCTCATTTTGACCTTACAAACCGAGTTTCAAGCCAATCGGATAAAAAATAGTTTTTTTGCATGCTGAATTTTCCGGCAATTTTCCGACCGTCAGGTCAAATTGTCCAACATCAGAAAATCACATTTCAATTTATTTCGAATTCTGTCAGAGCAAACCGATTTTCAAACCAATCAGATGAAAAATAGTTTAGGTCAAATTTTCCAACATCGGAAAATCACATTTCAAAATGTTTCGTATTCTATCCTTAAAAACCGAGACAATCGGATGAAAAATAGTTTTTTTCATGCAGAATTTTCCGACCGTTGGGTCAAATTTTCCAACATCGGAAAATCATATTTCAAACTATTTCGTATTCAGCCCTTACAAACCGAGTTTGAAGCCAATCGTATTAAAAATAGTTTTTTTCATGCAGAATTTTCCGGCCATTTTCCTCGTGGGCGGATTTTCCAAAATCGGGAAAACACGTGTCGAATTATTTCGCGTACTATGCTTACAAACCAAGTTTTAAGTCAATCGGATGAAAAATAAAATTTTTCCCACACAAACTTTTCCGACGCTTTTCCGACTTTTCCGGGTGGATTTTTCCAAAACCCCGTCTTAGTGCGCACTTTCACCACTAACAGAAACTCCTGTCCAAATTTCAGCTTTCTATCTCTTTCCGTTTCGGCTGTGCGATGATTGCCAATCAGTCAGTCAGTCAGTCAGTGAATCAATCAGTCAGGACACTCTCTTTTATATTTATAGAGATAAATCAGTATATCTCTGGGTGCTGAACGGAATACTACATACAGGAAATAGGAGAGTTGTAAACTCAGTAGGGGGGCACAATAGACCAAAATTGGTCGCGGTGCACCACTTCCCCAACAACAAATAATAATAATAAAAGCTTTCGGCTCTGCCGTCAGTTCATCTTTCAGCTGCATGTGTGCGCGGCCCCTAAGATGGGACGACCAGATGCGGAAAGACGTATCCAAGTTTGGTGTAAACAACTGGTGCCAGCTCGCATGGAGCAGAAACGACTGGCGGGCATTAGAAGCAGTAGCCGAGTCCGTCAAACGGTTGTGATGGCCAATTAAGAAGAAGAAGATATAAATAAAATTTTCGCGCAATTGCTTTGTGCTGTTCTAACGACAGCAGGCGTCTTAGTAACGGTATTTGTTACGCAGACTGCTACACATTTCCCCGGTGTGAAGCGCAAGCGTGAACTGCATGCTGAGTTTATGAAGCACTTGATCGATTTGTCTTCACTTGAGTTTGAGTATTCGTAGTGAAATGGAGAAAATTGTGTGTGAGCTGGGAGGCGAAGCCTTTTTAGATATTTTTATTGGTAAATACCTAATAAATTATTTGTATTTACGTGTGTAAAAGTAAGCAAGAAACGAAGTCGGTCAAGCCCGACTTTAACATATCCCCGTCTGATCAATTTAAATTAAAAACCACACAAAGTGGCAAAAATGCCATGAAATAAATTTTTGTTTGTATTACTCGTCTATCGATCATCGACCCTTTATCATTTTTTCTGCAAACCGATATAATAATAATATTAACAACGTACTAAACATCATATCAAACATGCTGGTCAAGAATATATATACTTAATAAGGTCGGAAATAATTTCGTGTCCCCGTTATACTGTTTTGCACAAACTTAAAACACAGAGAATATTTGTGCCTTCGGTACAGAGTATATAAATTTCAAATATACTTCTATTATTTAAAAGTAAATTATTTAATTCACAGTCGCCTATGTATTAAATGTATTTGTATTTTCAGAATGCAACTTTGTAGAGGAGACGCTGCGGCGACTTGGTTGGGAGCAGCTCCAAAGTTTGGTACCCAGGGGGTTGATGGGCACCGCCGTAATTTTTTACGATAAACTGAAGGAGTGGAAGAAGTCCCAGGTAAGCCTGGGAAATCAAGAAATCAACAAAATAAATTAGACTAAATAATTGGCTCATCAGCTGTTCGAAGCTGTTTATACCCTGTACCCATTGAAAATGGGTAAAAGGGGATCATGAAGTTGTGCAAATGTATGTAACAGGGAGAAGGAAACATTTCCGAACCTATAAAGTATATACATTCTTGATCAGCATCAACAGCTGAGTCGATTCAGCCATGTCCGCCTGCTCGTCCCTCCGTCTGTCTGTTCGTCCGTCTGTCTTAATGAACTCGTCGATCTCAGAGACGATAAGAGATAGAGATACAAATTTTTGCACGTACGTAGACTAAACCGCAAAAAACTGTCAGAGCCACAATTTTAAAGTATACAGCATTGATTAGAAGTAAAGCTCAAGTTGGACGACCACTCTGTATATCTTCGGATAAGAATATGGTAGAATTGTGTGGGACAATTTTTTTAACGCTAAAAAATAAGACAATTTGAAATTATCAAAGATATTCAAAACAAAAGTAAAGATCCTTCACAAAACTTAAAAACTTAAACTAACTTAAAAACCTAAAATGATGGAACATTTTCGAAAACAGATTCGCGTTCAGCACACGGAAATTATCGAGAATCACCACCAACCATTCAATATACTGGACCGTGTTGTCTAGTCTAATATTCAGAAGTAACCAATTTGAATTTTTTCAGTGGCAAACATACAGCGGGAAATACGAGCGATCGCAGAAAAAGGTATGGAAAAAATCACGTTAATACAATTTTGGATTAACAAATTTAATTTTTTTTCAGTGGGAATTTGCGAGTCTCTGGTGGTGGAGGAAGCGGCTGTGCCGGCAGCGGATATCTCCTGTACTTTCCACGTGAGATGAGAATATGTCGCCATTTTATTTTAAAGTTTCATTTTCATGTTAATGCAAGAGTGCATATCTCAGATGTCCTGCAGCCGATCTTGCAAGCTATCCAATATTTTCGCTATAAAAATAATCCTCTCTTTTTTCAGACCGCAGCGATGTCGGCACTGATAATGCCAGAGGGGGTGGTGGCTAACCTTCACAAGGTTTTGGGTGCCGATTTGACGCAGGCCTACAACGTGAAGGAAATTAAAGGGAAAGAGGCGTTGATAGGTCTGAAAAATTTTTATGGCGCTCTGCTTGGTAAGCTTTTTTACAATAAAAAATGTGTTTCTTTACACTTGCCAAGTGTTAGGTTTTTTTCGCTCAGAAGAATTTGCTGAAAACAGCATTAGCAAATGTATCTAAACTTAGGCCCTGACGAACTTACCATTGCATTTACGATTATATTTTTTATTCCCTTATATTATTTCAGACTCGATTCCGGTGGATGGTTCCCCCAGAGCTGTGGAACAGCTGCGAAAGGCGCTGCGGCTCCAAAAAGATAAAGCCTATAGGGCCCACCATCGATAGGTGGTAAGTGAGCCTACTGGGCCTCGACCGCCACATGGGCCAAGGCCAGCTGTACCTACGATTTTTTTCTATCTAGGTGACAACTGCATTTTCGAGGGCGAGTGGAATATGCCTACTGGGGATACCACTCACAAAAAAAAACGCGCCTTAAACTCTACCTCAAGGTGGTGTGGAAAAGAGTTTAAAAAAAAGTATATTCCGGCGGAAATGATGATAAACCAAAGCAGCTATGTTGTGTGGCCAGTGACGCACTCAGACACTACCATGCTTAACAACTGACCTGCACAAAGTGAGCAGTCAAGGCCTCTTTTATAGCGGCCGCTCTGTCTTTAGCTCACGCAATGCCGAGCCAATGTCCTAACGCGTTCTCTCACTCGCTCGATACTTTTTCGATACTTCTTCGATAATTATCGATATTTGGCATTGGGCGCTTTATTTGAAAGAAAAATCCGTAACCAGTTTGAATCCTAACTGCTGGTTGGTTTCTAATTCAATGTATGTTGTGCGTGCCATTTACTTGCGGGTCACAAATTATACGGCTTATATATCCTCCATTTCGTCCCCTTGTGTTTCACCCTGGGACAGGTTCCTTCTGCGGAATCCTAAATCGTATTTCACAATACTCACTTGTGCGTCATGGTATGATGGTAACATCGCTGCAACACATCGATGTGTTTATCTAAGCTGCAGACGTCGATGATTTTTTTTCACTCTCTCTTTTAGTTCAAGAAATCTTTCGACTTCCCTGCCTTAACGACGTGATTTCCAAATGTACGCGAATTGTGAACAACTAAAAGATAATAAATAATTTTTATAGCATTATTCGAGAAGTAGCCTCCCGGTGGAATAGTTTATCTTTAATAATAAAGCGAGTCTGGCAAATTATCCACAATTTTACTCCAAACACTAAGCAACTCCAAAAGCCCCCAAAAAGAAACTTTTCAAGAAATGTCAGAAATCCTTACCTCTTAGAAAAGGTGCCACTTTGCAAATTTCTGGGAAAATATATGCCACTATTTCACAAATTATCCCACTAATACGCGAGATGCAGCGAAGTCTGTCCAAGCCCTCTGAGCCCACTAAAAGAAGTGGCTAAAAAAATATTTATGTATTCTGGCAACATCCACAGCTTCTGAAAGGACATTCAGTAAAGCTGGGCAGACCCTGTCGAACCTTAAAGCCAAAGAATTGGGAGCGTTTGATGTTCCTTTATAAAAATTTAAATAATTTTAAAAATACTATACATTTGATCTTGAACCCTAGAAGGGACATTGGTCTTATAATTTATTAAATTTATATACATTTGTTATACTAGCTGAACCCGCCGCAACTTCGTCCGCGTTCAAGTTTTAAAAAAATCGTAGTAAGTAGAAACGAGAGCGTAAGTTAAAGTCGGCTCTAACCGACTTCGATAAATCCGTTACTAATGAAAAAACATGTTTAACAGTGTTCCTGCGCTCCTTAGTGTGACCATCCGAAAAGTACGCAACATTTTTTTAGGGTGGGTGTGGTTTCCTTTTTTTGCTCATAACTTGAGAACCGTGCATCCGATCTTTATCATTTCTTCGGCAAATCGATTCATTTTGCTAATTACTAACTATCTTTGGAGGGTATAAATCGTCCATCTTAAAAACTAGGTGGAGATATAACTTTTTTCCAAATTGCGGGGGCGGGAGGGGGCGTGGCCAAAGTTTTAAACTTGATCTGCGTGCAGATAAAAGAAGCATTTGTCCCATACATGTCATCTCTATCTCTTCCCATCTCTGAGATCTAGGTGTTCATACAGACAGACAGACGGACAGACGGACAAGTCTATATGGTCTCGGCTGTTAATGCTGATCAAGAATATATATACTTTATATGGTCGGAAATGATTCCTTCTGCCTGTTACATACATTTGCACGACTTTAGTATACCCACTCTACGAGTAACGGGTATAAAAATTGCATAGCTCTTTGAACACTATGTTTGTATTTAATATTTGTTTGGCTTCATTAGCTTAATTTTTAGACAGTTTCGAGTTTACGGTTGATTAAAATGAATCAATCTGGGAAAAGAGGATTAAGTAAGGCGTGGAAATGCCTGTACACATTTTAAATTCTATACCGGCCCGTCGTAAGGCACGTAACCAAATTTTCAAGTCGCGCGGAAATTCCAGAACTAAAAATTATTCCCTTCCTGTCTTGTGAATGCTTAACTGACTGCAGTATATTCCTATATTCTTCCTAAGGATTATGCACGGAATTTAGGGTCCAGGGACATTTTATTTAAAGGTGCGCACCTATATTCATTTGTTCAGTATGTAACTATTTAAACATGTGTACCTATGTGTCTTTATTATGCTGCAACCAAAACAGAGGAAAAAAAGCTAATTTAACTTTTCTTTTTTAAAAGCGGACAAAAATAAATACACGTTTTGTAAGCGCTCAAAGATAAGCAAATCGCTTGTAAAACGCTGCTGTGACATTCATAAAGTGCATCAAAGTAAGCGTTTTATAATCGAGGTCATTGAGGTTACAATTGGGTTTGAATTGTACGAACAAATGCGACCAGAGCAAAGAGAAAATCCAGAAAGGATTGGAGAAGGCGACGTCTTGGAGAAAATTCAGTGTGATGAATATTGTTGGCGTCGCAGAAGGGTCTCAATGTCGGGATAGAATTTCAAATCTTAAAGAATATGAAGAGATTGAATATTTATCTGAAACTCAACCTTATCGGCGAGGGGTATGTGGACAGATTGAAAAAATTACTAACTATTTATATACAAAAGGCACTCAAACAGATTACAAGGGAAGATCCAGCCGAGATGAGCTTTTCGTTTTGCGCCTCTTATTTTTGCGATGCAGCGCCAAGGCAAAAAATAATTTATTTTGCTTCCATTCTGATCCATGCCAATTTTTGTTAAGCAGTTGGAGAATTCCATTGACGTGTGTGTGAACACCCAGAAAAATTCGAACACAAATCAGTCAAACTGTCCGTCTTTCCGTCTGTCCGTATGAACAAACAGATCTCAGAGATGGTAAAAGATAGACGTTTGACATGTATGGGACAATTGCTTCTTATACTTGCAGGCAGATCAAGTTTATTTTAAAGTTAAAACTCTTAAAGTTTATTTTTAATTTTTGCCACGCCCCTTCCGCCCCTGCAATTTTGAAAAATCGTAAAATCTCCCACAGTTTTGTAGATAGATGATTTGTACATTTTAGAGATAGTTAGAGAAAAAGTTTAGAGAAATATGATGGAGATCGGATAATCGGTTTTCAAGTTATGGGCAAATAAGTGAATCACCCCCCGCCACCCCTTTCCCACCCACTCACAACCAACGCCGCACAATCTTAAAAAGAGAGATAGAGAGAGCGAGAGAGGAAGAGAGAAACTTAGAGATGAGCGCAGCAGCAGCACTGCATTCAGCTCCTACTCTAGTTACAGAGTATATTATAGTCGGGCTTCTCACTTGTTTGGTATGTGTCGTTTCGCTTTCAAGTCGCCAAAGCATTGGGAGTGAATTAGGAAGCCATATTTAATCGCTTTAAGGTGTCTTTATGGGAACGCCAATCTGTTTTGAAATGCACCACGATTTTTTCAATACGAACTGGTCGCATTCCAGCATATTTAATTTCCTATTGGCCACAGCGATCCGATTTATGGGGCCTGTTCCGAATCGTGATTTGAAATGCACACGATTTTTCAATACGATAAGTAGGTCGCAAGCCAAGCGGTGGTATTCCGACTTCAGTCCTCGATTTTCTCTCAATATGATTTCACTTGGACATTTTCACTTCAACTGCTCACAGCAATTCCGAGTTTTGGTATATCTGATCTAGTAACCGTAGGTATATTGTTACCTTCTATACAACGTTATTAAATTTTACTGCAAAATGCTAACGTTAACACGAAAATCGACTCGAAATTCGGAACAGGCCCGTATAATTTTCACTTTCTCCATTGTTTTCTTTTTTTATACCCTGTTCTCATTAAAAATGGGAAAAAGGGGATCATGAAGTTGTGCAAATGTATGTAACCCAGAAGGACACCTCACCCCATTTAATTGACACACGCCGAGTCGATTTAGCCATGTCCGTCTGTCCGTCTGTTGTATGAACGCGTCGATCTCAGAGACTGTAACAGATAGAGCCACAATTTTTGGCTTTTTGGCTTTTGTATGTAGGTGTTTACTGTACCCGAGTTTGTTTTAGATTTGGAAAATTCCTCCTCCTCCATCTTTTATCAGCGAAAAACTGTCTTTCTCTCTGTATTAACGCGTGGATCTCACAGACTATAAGAGGTGGAGCCACCAATTTTTGCATGTTTGAAGGTGTATACTGTACCCAGATCAAGTTGGTTTCAGATTTGGAAAATTCCACCTCCTCCATCTTTTAGCAGCGAAAAACTGTCTCTCTCTCTCTGTATGAACGCGTTGATCTCAGAGACTATAAGAGGTAGAGCCACAAATTTTTGCATGTATGTAGGTGTATATCGTACCCAAATCAAGTTTACTTCAGATTTGGCAAATTCCTCCTCCTTCTCCTTCTAACCGCAAAAAACTGTCAGAGCTAAAATTTTTAAGTTTGAACCTAATGATTGAATATATATTCTATTCTGTATACCACTACAAGATCCGAGCAAAAACACCGAAGATATGCAAGTGCGCCTCCCCAATTATTCAAATAAATTTTAAAATTAAAGGAGTTCAAAGCTATAGGAACCACATTACTTGGAACAGGGTATTTGGCTGTCGGGGCACTCGACCGCAACACTCTTACTTGTTTTTAATAATTCTTGTGATTAATTTGTGTATGCCGATCTGGCACTGTTCAATGTTAACTTTTGTGAGCAATGTGACGCTCTGTGACAACCACAAGAAGCGTACACGTCAAAAGTTTTGGGCCATAACACTCGCGATTTGGGTCATAACACGTTGCAACTTTGTTTAATTAGTCTATATCTGTTTCTATCTGTTTCTCTTTGAATTCGAATTTGATTAATGACATCGAAAGTTCCCACTATCGACTTGGAAAGCTATCAATGTTCAGTGCAACCCGCTCTGGAAAACGGGTTCTACTAAGTATTTGTGCTCTGACACGTTAGGGTCATACCAATGTCATAAGCCATTTATCGATATTTACGTTCGAAAATTGTCAAAGAACTCGCGTAAAAATGGCTCAATTCCAGTTCCAACCGATGTACCCGAATGCAGCTTTAGCCATCGAGCCCAATGAGGAGAAGAAGCGTACTTTTGCTTTGATACAAAATCTCTGCGACATTGACCAACGTTACAACGCAATGCGCGAGCTGTGCATTCGCTCACGTTCGCAACCGGACATCGGGATGCTTTTGTGGGACGCTGTGGGCGCTGTGGCCGCACTGGTGCAGGAGATTACCAATGCGTATGAGAACGTGATGTCCAAGGAACTCGATTTTCTGGAGTCGAATCGGGTTTGCTATGCCGTGACATTGTTTCAGTTCATTGCTGCCCATGCAGAGTCGCGCATTCCGTTCCTGCGATCGGGGATCATGATGTTTCTGTTGCCAATGCTAAATGCCACAGTGCAAACATTGCCCGTGGAGTATGTGCGTCTGTCCGTGCTGGGTGTAATTGGTTAGTACTTGTTCCCATATTGTTCTCCTTTTTATTTATTCATGCCGCCCACCAGGTGACCTGGTCAAGACACACTCGAATGAGGTGGTCACTTTTCTGCTGGGTCCTGCCGATGTACTGCCCAGAATACTGCATTTTCTGGAACTGGGCTCGGCGTTGAGCAAGGCCATCTCGTCATTTATCTTGCGCCGCTTCCTAGAGCATGATGTGGGATTGCAGTATATTGGCAACAATAAATCCGCTTGCCTTAAGCTGGTCTATACTCTGGGCAAAGTGGTGCACCAGTTGACCTTGGAGCCAGAGCCACGCATTCTGAAGAGCATTGTGGTCACCTACAAGCATCTCACTAATGACAAGTATGCCCACCTGCTGCTTCAGAACGGGCACTTGCCCGAACAGCTGCGCAATGATTTCTTCTGTAATCCATACCTGGTGGGATATGAAGAGCTACGCCAGGAGCTAAACGATCTCAACAGAGGATTAAATCGCAGCGCTGAGCATGAGCAGGGCATGAATTGGAGCTGTGATGCTTAGAATGGAATTATAATTATCTAACAGCATTAATTCAGATATAATTCTTCAAAAATAAATATAATTATTTTATTCAAAATCGCCGCCCTGCGTGTGGCCCCTCACCTATCGATATACAATCGATTATTAGTGGACCCATTAGAAAGTAAGGAACGTTTGTTACAGCTGGTCACACTGCTGCAACTAGGGACTAATATATATATATACTTGACGCGTCATAGCCCGAGTTTTGTTATATTTAACGGGAAGTTGTACATGCCCTGAACAAGATACTAGTTTTAGTTTGAACAAAGTGAAAGGCAAAGCACAGTGCCTACAGAGGGAGAGAGCTAGAAAGGGAGAGACAACTGCTTGGCAATGGAATTTTTGTTGTAAGTACAGCGATGGGTATCCTGTGGGGAAACAAAGGGCCTTTTCCCCCATAACCGTTAATGGCTTTTCCCCTCTCTTCCCCATCGCCCGTTTAGCGGCTCACGTTCTAGCAAAACTTTTAAGCCCAAAAAGAACATACCGGAGGGCACCCATCAATATGATCTCATGAAGCATGCAGCCGCGACACTGGGCTCTGGAAATTTACGCAACGCTGTTGCACTGCCCGATGGCGAGGATCTCAACGAATGGGTGGCAGTTAACAGTGAGTGATCCCGACCTTACTTTCCAACGCACACTTACTAACCTCCCCTTCCTCTCCCATCAACCGCTAGCCGTGGACTTCTTCAATCAGATCAATATGTTGTATGGAACAATCACAGAGTTCTGCACGGAGGAAACCTGTGGCATCATGTCGGCTGGTCCGAAATATGAGTACCATTGGGCCGATGGTCTGACCGTGAAGAAGCCCATCAAGTGCAGTGCCCCCAAGTATATTGACTATCTGATGACCTGGGTGCAGGATCAACTGGACGATGAAACATTGTTTCCATCAAAAATAGGCGTACCATTTCCAAAGAATTTCCTTGCCTCCGCCAAGACCATACTGAAGCGTCTGTTCCGCGTCTATGCTCACATCTATCATCAGCATTTCTCGGAGGTGGTGACGCTGGGCGAGGAGGCCCACCTGAACACGTCCTTCAAGCACTTTATATTCTTTGTGCAGGAGTTCAATTTGATTGAACGACGCGAGCTGGCCCCGCTTCAGGAGCTCATCGACAAGCTGACAGCAAAGGACGAACGGCAGATATAGGAATCACTGCAAACTGCGGACAGGGGAGGAGGCGGCTTGCAATTGGACTTGTGATGGTCTTTCCTTTAAAGTTTTCGTTCAGTGCTAGATGTGGTCCCATCACGCCGACTCTGCTGATGATTTTGGGCAACTACTATATATTTTTATATGTGACGCGTAACTTTAAGAAATATACACCATATTTATATAGGAATATATATGTATATGACCAAGGGAAAAAGATTAGAAAAAGAATGCACTTGGCACGCATTAGATTACTAACGAAACACAAATCCCCGCTTCCACTGTGCGTGCTTAATTGTTTATGTTTCTTTCACTCACTCCTTTGTTTTGCTTTATGCGTGTATGTGTATTTATTATTATGATAACAATTAAACTATCGCAATGTAGCCAGGCGCCGATCAACGGATAAAGATATTTTATAATGCAAACACAACCCAGACAACTGAAGCCCCCAAAATAACTGATAATAATTGTAGACTTGATGGACAATTTTTGATACGTTTTATACTACTAATAAACAGAGAATATAATCGATACATTAATGCTGCCTATTCTCTTCGACACTATTCAGGATTTCTTGTGGATATGTTTGATCTATACAATTTGTTTTTTGTTGAGTTAAAGTTTCGTTTTTATTCACTTGCCATAGAGAGTGTTCTGCTCGATGGGTAGTTCAAAGTGTAAGATGCATGTGTTGAAAATAAACTTGATCTTGATCTGCCTGCAAGTATAAGGAGTATTCGCTTCTAACATATCTCTGAGATCTATGCGTTCATATGAAAAAAGAGGGACATGCCTTTACCTACTCGGCTCTTCATGCTGATCAAGAATTTATATAGTTAAAAGGGTCATGCTTGACAGTCAAGTCGATCAGCAGAACTCGAATCAAACACAGGAAAAGAAAACTGCTGGTTCCAGGAGCATTGATGAATTGTTTAAGCTCAGCATTCGTGTGCCAATTACCAAAAAGACTATTCTGTGCTTAGTTGATGGAAGGCCGTTGTGCGCAAATCCTTATCCTTATATTGATTTTTCTCAGTGCCATTGATATGTATACTATTCTAGAAGCTTCATTAAATCAGCAATTAATTTTAGTAGTAGTAGCCTACAAAAATTCTAGAACGGTTGTCGGGTATTTAGTTTTTCGTAAATATCTTGCAACCAGAAACTAAGATATGGCTTAGACATACCAACTCTTAATCAGCACACACGCATCTCAAATAGTCCGTTGGTTAATTGCCACACGAATGCTGGGCTTATACAATTCATCAATGCTCCTGGAACCAGCAGTTTTCTTTTCCTGTGCTCGATTCGTGTTCTGCTGATGCGTGAGATCGGGCAATGTTCTTTTTTTTTGATTTGTGCCATAATCGACCTATTAAAAAGGAAATTAATTACAATACATATATGTACAAATAAGTCATTTATGTTTCTTTGTATTGGAATATAGTCATTATAATGTACACTTGGCCCTCGCTTAACACGGACTCTTTTAGCACGAACTCGTTCTTACTCGGTTACAAATTTGCTCCTTTCCTCCTTTCAACACGTTGAAAAACTCGCTCTTACACGATTGCAAAATATCGATATTTTTTTTTGCTGTCAATTGATGCGTAAGTGCCTTTGTGCTTGTATCATCCGAAGCTGGTACAGCTTAAGGCAAACTGCCACGGAAATTGTAAGAAGCCTTGAATTAAATGAGTAGAGCACGTGCACCTATATTGGAGAAAATGGAAAGGGCACTTAGCATTTGGGTTGACGATAGCTACAAAAAAAGATCCCTTTAAGCCAGCGGATCAATCATGAAAAGGCACTCAGGATTTATGAAAAGCTCAAGCAAAATGGATGGTTCGAGAAATTTTAAAAACGGTTCTCCATTCATAGCATTAAATTTAAAGGCGAAGCGGCATCGGCCGATGATGGAGCTGCTACCACTTACCCAGAAGAAATTCAGGGGTTCATTGACGAAGAGGAATTCTTGCCTGTCCAAGTTTTCCATGCTGATGAAACTGGACTTTGCTGGATGCCAAATCGAACTTTTTTATCAAATGAAAAAGCAGAGCCCTTCTTTAAGACACAAAAGATCGTTTTACACTTTTGCTGTGCAGTAATGCATCAGTCGACTTTGAAGTAAAGTTAATGCTTGTTTATATGTCTTTGAATATTCGTGCGTTTAAACAGATAGACAAGAGCAAATTACCCGTTTACTGGAAAGCAAATTCCAAAGATTCGGTAACTGCAGAATTATTTAAGGACTGGTTCTTGAATTGTATTGTACCTGAAGTTGAAAAATATATAAAAAAGAAGAACTTACACTTTAAAGCACTCTTGTTGTTGGAGAATGCCCCAGATCATCCGAAAGATTTAAGCCATCCGAATGTACAACATCACTACTGCAGTCAATGGATCAGGGTCTAATTTACACTTTCAAGACATATTGTATTACATACTCTATACGCTGGATTTTGGAAACAACTGAAACTGACTCCGTCGATGAGAAATTTTCTATTAAGGATAGCCTTGAGTAAGTAAACTTATCTTTAAAAGAGATTAAGGCCAGAGGTTGTTAAAAGCCATGAAATAGAAGTGCCCAAATGAGGATTCCAGTGAGGGTGAAGGAAGGAATATGGCATTTGATGATGTGCAAGAGTTGTTTGAAGATGAAGGAATTAATGACGAATCATTGCCTAAGATTGTTGTGAATAAAGCAAAAAATTCGAAATCAAATGACAGCAGCTCTGAAGAAACCGATCCGATTAGTTTAACGATAGAAAATCTACAAGAAGGATTCTCATATGTTAGCAACTTGGAATCGTGCTTTTTAAATTCAGATCCGGTCATCGAACGACGACTTAAGGCGGGTGTACATTGGGGCACAGCGCGTCACGTTTCAGTGTCACAGCGCTATGTGAACGGCAAATGGCTTGTCGCAAAAATTGTGTGACGCCAATAAAAACACTTTGGACTTCTGAGTGTTTTGGTCACAGTGCGTCACAGACAACACGGTCACAGTGTGCCCCAATGTAAACCCGGCCTTAAGTTTAAGAGAGAGTTGGAAAAAATACTTTTGCCTTATGAGGAGTGCTTGAAGAAGCTTTAAAAGCCACCAAACAAACGAAAGTTACTGATTTTTTTGATGAGCCACCAAAAAAGAAAACATTTTGAATCAAAACGGCTTTAACTATAAATGCCCTCTTTTTTAGTTTAATACCAACTTTTAATTTTGAAAATATGAATGTTATACACATATTTAAGGCATATAAATAGCAACTTTTGGTTAATTTTGAACAAATGTATGAAACTTTAATAAAAATAGACCAAGTTTGAACAATAAAAGAAATAGTTTGTTGCCAATTTTGAATTTCAGGAATGAACCCCCTTATTTTGTACTGAGTCCATGTTTCGCTTAACACGATTTCGCTTAACACTAGGTTTTTTTAAGCGAGGGGCCAAGTGTACATTGTATAATGTAAACCAAAACATAATTTTCGTGTCTTTTCATAAAGGCCTTGCACACATTAGCATGTACTCACCCTACATAAAGGCAAAAGGCTCGCTATTTACCTTTCTAAGCACTTACATCTGAAAAAGTGTGTATTTATCAGAGATTAAACACGCAACCCAAAACTTAATCTTTAGTCGCTAAAAAATACGTTAAAACCGAGAAAAATATTGATCTCACAACCGTAACCATATTCGATTCAATAACATAAACCTTTACCCTCCACATCTTACCTTACATTTGATATTACGCAGCCAGTTTGTTTGTATGAAACAAAAAATATTCACACATATGGTTGTTGTTTGCGCGATCAGCTATTTCAAGTGACTCTATTTCCCTAAACCCGCCATCAACTTGACTGCTTGGCTCCGGTTACTTGACAAGTTGCGCTGTGATATTGACTGTGGAGGCATGAACCGTATTTTATTAGCGTTTCGACTATTGAATTTTACTTGTGGACACTACTGTTACTCAAACATTTTAGAAGTGCGCAATGCCTCGATCAAAAACTAGCATTTTCCGGAAATGGTTTTCTCACTCCCCGCTGCTAACCAGAAATTAAAGATGACTGCGTTTTAAATGTGCACACTGGATGGCACATTTGGCTTCCGGAAAATCTTAAGCCCAATTCTGATAGACATGGGATGCGAATATTTGATCAATTTGCAAAATGTTAGAGATGATGTCAATCGTTAATCAGGCAAAAGACATTCAAAACGAGAACGAATGGAATATGATTTCCATTAACATTGATCGGTCATTTGTTAGTAAGAATATGATATGTTCGTCTAAAAAGTGCCCCGTTTATAAAGTTCACTTTATTTTTTTGCAGCGCTATACTTCTGTATAAGAAATTTGAGTTAAGTAAATGACATTCCAAATTGATTTACGCAGATGACTCAAAAATATTTCTGAGCCATAACTCGCCCAACGATTCTGCATTGAATCAGGTTGATTTGGATTCTATATATATATTGAGCTCTTAAAATTTGTTGCACTTGAAAAGGGACAAGTGTAAATCCATGACGTTTAACCGTAGAATCCCTCTTCCGATTAACTATTTATTGAATTCATATCAACTTGAACGATTTGAATCTTTCCATGATCTGGGTATTACCCCCGATCGTAAACTTTCTTTTGGCACTCACATTTAACTTTCTGTGAATAAATCCATGGTCTTGCTAGGTTTTATTAAACGTTGTTCTAAGGAGTTCAAAAATCGTTGCACGACCAAGCTTTTGTTTATATCCCTTGTGAGGACCATTTTGGTATTTTTGGTTCGTGTATTTGGAATTCTCAATCAGTTACCCTGTGTAAACGCATCGAACCTGTCCAGCAACAGTTCCTTTTGTTTGCTTTTCGCAACCTAGGTTGGGACGCACAGTTGAAACTTCCTCCTTATAGTTCCAGACGTAAGCTTTTAGACTAACCTTCACTTCAGCACGAACAATGTTGGGTATAATGTTTCTAAACATGCTTATAAAGGGTAATATTGACGCTGAATACTTACTCTTACGAAATTATATTCCCTTGCGGCTTCCTGTTGATTCTTCTTTATATGTTTCTAGCTGTCCATTTTGCATTCTATGTAGGGTACGTAGGTTCTCAGTGGTAATCTTTCCGTCGTAGGCTTTAGGTCTTTTATATTTCACAGTCTTGCATAGCTTCGAGTGTTTTTATACACTTGAAAAGTGTATTATAATTTTGCCCAGAAGTTTGTAACGCATAGAAGGAATCATCTCCGACCACATAAAGTATATATATTCTGGATCAGCATGACGAGCTGAGTCGATTAAGCTTTGTCCGTCTGTCTGTTTCTACGCGAAATAGTCCCTCAGTTTTGGAGCTATCAAGCTCAAACTTTGCACAGAGTCTTCTTTTTACTGCACACTGCTAATATGTCGGAACCGACCGGATCGGATGACTACTTCTTATAGCTGCCATACAAATGTTCGTTCGAAAAATGGGTTTTAGAGAGAAAAACTGGTTTGTTCTCAATATTATCGCTCTCGAAGTTTGGTCGAAGTCGCTAACCGTTTTGACAAGCTATTTCAAGTGTATCAAAACTTCGGTACCGACGAAGTTAGCTTTGCCTTTCTCGTTTTTAATTCCTTCCTATCATTAATGCTGCGAGCAGGGGCGTAGCTGGTTATACCGACAAAATAAATCACCCCCAACGGATCGGAAAGCGTTTCTTTCATTTGCTCTTTATGTCTATCTTTTGTACCTCTTTGTTTTGTACCTCTTTCTCTTCTATTATATTGTAACTGTGTCTTTTGTTTGAATGAATTGTCAAGCTAATATTTTAAACCAGTAACCGTCATCATAGCCAAAAACCGAAACGTAATAAGATAAAAATTCGTCCCATGACTGAAAAAAAAAGATAAGCCAAAACAGTGAACATAACCCTAAAAGTTATTCGTTTCGGTTTTAATCTCTGATTAGAACTTAGTACAATTAAGAATAAATGAGGTTTCAAAAGGGGCGGCTTTTGTCTGTTCGCTCTGCTTTCTGTGTCTCTTGCGTCGATTTGGTATGTCGGAATGTTTCATATAATTTTTTGCGATTGGAGCATGTTTCACGTTCAGCTAAATTGGCCTTTGAAGAGAAATTTGAATCAAATTATGGCAAATTTTTCAAACTTAATCGTCGTGTATCAGCCATTTGGAATGCTTGCATTTTAATTAAAACCACTCTAGCATGTAGCCCAATGGTTCTTCTAATTTCACAAATTTTGTTGCATTTAAATCTTCTCGATGGACAAAGTTACAGGCGGTTAATCCCGAAAAAATGAATTAAAACGTATGGCAGGATAACTAGATTGATACACAAAATGTGTATAGGAAATATTAAAAGACTACTTGATCTAACATAGACCTCACATTAATTGTCAAGCAAATGTACAATAACATTCAATCAGTACTAGATTCAAACAATTTTCCCCAAATTCATATTTACTTAATATCAAACAACCTCGCGAGAATAACATTAAAATTATATGAATAGGGCTACAAATGTGTTCCGCACTCACTATAATTTACGGATTAAGCCCCTTGTGACTGTTATGATTTTACAAGTGTCAACCAAATGCCTGGCGGAAAGAGATTGTAGTAAAGACTCTATCTGTGAAACCAATGTATATGGCGAGGAAGTTGACCGTTCTTGTTATTTGGAGGAATGCTTATTCATGCAAGGTAGTGCAAAAACTTGCTCCATTTCGCAAGCAAATAACTTTGTGAATCTGTCACGTCATTAGACGAATTTTTCATAGGAAGATCTCTTAATTGAATTATGTAAAAAAATTTAAACAAATTAAGTTATTTTTTGGTTTTCAATGAAATTTTAACGTCACACAGCAAGACGAAGATGTGCCATGGAAATAGAGTTCAGACATGGCTTTTATATTAACAAGGCTGTAACCAAAGCATCATATGGCCTTGCTTATGCCTCCAGGAGCTTGGCATCATTATTCCGGAAACCGTCAAGCGAAAGTGTTAACGGGCCATAATAACGGATTTTGCTAAAGAAATAGAAAGTGCATATATATGAGCTCATTGTATTAAAAAGTTAGAAAAAACCAAAAAACTCATTTTCCAACAGCTTGATTTTTATTTATTGCCAAGAAACATTTGCATAAGAACTGCATAATGTGGTTTTTGTATTTGGTTGCACAGTTCAATAAAAAAATACAAAATTTAAAATGTGTGACTGCTTGGGGTGTTGAAAAAGTTCTTTTGAAAAATGGTGTTTTGATGGTTCGCAGCTTTCCCGGAGTCACCGTTATGTCAAGGGCAAACGTAAAAAGAAAATGTGGTTAGTTTAAATGCCTTAATGTCCCTTAATGTTACCTCAATGAGTGGAAATTTTTTACATATTGTAATTCCGCAAGGCATTTGGTTGAAACTTGTAAAATCATAACAGTCACAAGGGGCTTAATCCGTAAATTATAGTGAGTCCGGAACACATTTGTAACTCAATTCATATAAATTTAATGTTATTCTCGCAAGGTTGTTTGATATTAAGCAAATATGAATTTGGGAAAAATTCATTGAATCGAGTACTGATTGAATGTTATTGTACATTTGCTTGACAATTAATGTAAGGTCTATGTTAGATCAAGTAGTCTTTTAATATTTCCTATACAGTTATAATGCCATAAATTCACTTTTTCGGGATTAACCGCCTGTAACTTTGTCCATCAAGAAGATTTAAATGCAACAAAATTTGTGAAATTATAAGAACCATTGGTCTGCATGCTAAAGTGGTTTTCATTAAAATGCAAGCACCCCCAAATGGCTGGTAAACGGCGATTAAGTTTGAAAAATTTGCTATAGTTTGATGAAAATTTCTCTTTAAAGGCCAATTTAGGGGCTGCAGGCAATAAGTCCGCAATGAAATAAGTCCCCAAACGATAAAATGAAATAAGACCCCACATTTGGGGTGTTATTTCATATGAAATAATACCGCAATTTAAATTATGAAATAAGGCCCCACTGAAATGAAATAAGGCCCCAAAAATAAAAAAATTTGGGGTGTTATTTCATATGAAATAATACCCCAATTTCAAAAATGAAATAGCACCCCAATTTTTGTAAATATTTTTAAATTAGGATTTTTAGTAAGAAATAGTGAAAATTTGATATAAAACGAGAAGGCCAAGCTAACTTTGTCTTTGCCGAAGTTTTTATACCCTTGCAAATGTTTTAATACATCAGAGTTTAAGAACGCCAGCATTAAAACAAACTATTTTTCTAAATAAAACCCACTTTTCGACCGATAGTTTCTATGGCAGCTATAAGATATAGTCATCCGATTTTGAGAAAAACTTCCAAATCTGTGTAAAAGCGTATTATATTAATAATCGCTGAAGTGAGACACGTTAACATTAAAAACAAAAAAAAAATTTTCTCATAAAAACCCACTTTTCGACCGATAGTTCCTATGGCAGCTATAAGATATAGTCATCCGATCCGGTCGGTTCCGACATATTAGCAGTGTGCAGTAAAAAGAAGACTCTGTGCAAAGTTTCAGCTCGATAGCTTTAAAACTGAGAGACTAGTTTGCGTAGAAACAGACAGACAGACGGACAGACAGACGGACAGACGGACGGACAAAGCTCAATCGACTCAGCTCGTCACCCTGATCAAGAATATATATAGTTTATAGGGTCGGAAATGAATATTTCTATGCGTTGCAAACTACTGGGCAAAATTATAATACCCTTTGCAAGGGTATAAAAATCGCGCGATTTTTTTGTATCAAATTTTCGCCTGCGGCGCTAAAATTTAATGCATGTTTTTAAAATAGAATAATGAACATTTGATACAAAAAAAATCGCCTGCGGCGCTAAGATTGATACATTTTTTTTATTATATATGAAAATTAAGCTTATATAAAATTTTCTGTTCTTTTACGTAAATCCAACTTCCAGTCTACGCAGAGTCCAACAATTTTTCTGCACTCCATAATTTTTACTTTTATTTTTATGTCTACTTCGCACAATTCATATCACTAAACTGATCAAATCTTCTCACTGAACTAATTAAAAAACGTTACTTTTCACACCTGTTCAAAAATTCTGCGCATCAAATACTTAGTCTAAGAACACCTGCAGTTAAGAAAATTAAGCGTTATTAAATTTTTTGCAGTTTTCTTCACATTTTATCAAAAATAAGAAAATGAAATAAGATCCTAAAAAATTAAAATTTGACGTCTTATTTCCTGATAAAAATGAAATAAGGCCCCAAAAATTTGTTTTGCGTCTTCTTTTGGGGACTTATTTCATTTTTGAAAAGTGTATTATATTTTAGAAGTTTGCAACGCATGAAGGAATCACCCGACCAATAAAGTAAATATTCTGATGATACGAGCTGAGTCGATTAAGCTTTGTCCGTCCGTCCGCTTCCGCGCCTCGTCTGGTTGTCTGTTTCTACGCGAACTAGTCCCTCGTTTTGGAGCTATCGAGCTGAAACTTTGCACAGAGTCTTCTTTACTCACGTTAATATTCGGAATTGACCGATCGGATGACTACTTCTTTTGCCATACAAATGTTCGTTCGAAAAATAGGTTTTAGTAAAAAACTGTTTTGTTCTCAATTTACTGCTCTCAAAACGGTCATTGTAATATTAATGTTTTTAAGATTAATTTCGAAGTCGCTAACCGTTGAGACAAGCTAATGTATCAAAACTTCGGTACAAAGAAGTTTTTTTGTCAGAAAAATCGTTGTTTTTGTTTTCCATATAAATTTTTGGGGCCTTATTTCATTTTTGTTTTGGGGACTTATTTCATTGGGGCCTTATTTCGCAGCGCCCAATTTAGGCGCTTTTGGGTTTGCTGATGCTGTTCCATTGATTTTTTTATAAATACAGATCTTGTTGCTCGGTGTAACCTCCATAATTTTTAAAAGCCAAAAAACTGCTGATGGAGAAAAACCGGGACTAGTTTTGGAATCAGTGCACAAAACGGGATCAGAATTAAATACAAATAGGGCTGGACCTCACAAAAGTGGTCATTTTGTTGGCCTGTGTAATCATTGTTAGTCTTAATTATTGCTATTAATATTACTATTATTATTACTTTTTTTTTGTAAACACCTTTTGTGACCGATGACTTCATTTATAAGCACTATGCCTTGTGTCATTGGGATATTAAATAAATAAACTAAACTTTTTAATCCATACAGATTGAGTCACTTAATCCTCTGTTACATGAAAAAAAAACACACAAATTCATAGTGTCAATTATAAAAGAACAAATAACAACCACCAAATAATATTTTAACATTGATTCTTCATAGTTCGCAATCCATCGATTTCGCGGTAGACAACTATCAATTTCTTAGGTCAGCATGGCGCCCAATTAGCAGGACAATCACATGTTCTCTTTGTAAACTTAAGCATCTTTACCACTGAGATCGAACGGATTGACTTCCACAGTTTGGGTTATGTTATGCTTCCAAAAAAACGTAGTCCAACTCGCCCAATTATATCAGCCTCCAGTAAAACCCCCGCAGGCAGACTACAAAGAAAGTTGTTTATAAACGTTTCCGCGGCTTTTGCGAACAAATTTTCCTTCTTATTTATCCCACAGTTAAAGAATTTTTTCCAATAATACTTAACGATGTCTTTGATAACAACTTAAGCAAAATAATACCCCTGGAATAATTTAGGTCTTCGTCATCCCTAATTAAAATCCCGCGTACGTCCCTTTATATTACAGAGAAGTTTTTGATGCAAAGAATAAGAAAAACTTAATTTTTATTATAGAAAGAAGTATAAAATTTAGAACGATTCAAGAGGGCGGCCCCCTCCCCGGCTTCCGCCCTGGGCGGCTTAACCACACGCTACGCCACTGTGTTCAATGTCCCGTTTTCGAATTTATTATTAGTTCGTATCAATCATATAAATCCCAATCGAATCAAGCAACTTAACCCTTTTCCAAATATTTTTAAATAAAAAATTTTTCAACCATCACGGTCGCCACTTGAAAAGCTTCTGTCACATTTAAAATTCAACTTTATTTCGTAAACAACAATATAAATATTTTTTGTTCTGGATTTGGCGTCTAGCGCAACGCTTAAATACTTGTACATCTGTTTGGGTATGTTTGTATGTCACACATCTATAGAGATATGTATGCCGTGTAGATTTGGCGCCAATATACGCATTAAAAATAAGCTCCTAATCGTCCACAATTGACTAATCGTCGTCTTATCGCTTACTTGGGTATGCTTTTGTATTTGCTTTGCTCCACATAGAAATCGGCATTCTCCTCCAGCAACTGCTTCCATTTAAGGGCCAAATCTTTATAGCTTAATCCGTGACCGCCCAATTCGGGGGGCAGTTGATCACACTGGACTGTAGAGCCCTCGCGTAACACCACCACACGAGACCGCATCTTGGGGGTCATGAATACCCTAGAAAAAAAGACCCATTTAGATTAAACATTAAATAGAACCTCGATTAACGTACCGGAAAGTGTTGAGCAGCAAGTTGACGTGACGCGGAGCATGGGTGAACTCTAGCAGTTTGGGCTGGCAGGGATACGCTGTCCAGCTCTCCACCGAGCGCTTTATCATCTTGGGATTCAGCTGCATGGCATGACCCAGCTCCACTCCCTGCATATCCAAAATGGCCACAATACCTTGGGCGCAATAGTCGGGCTCCAACTTTAGCAGCAAATCCAAAATCATTTTACTTGTCTAGAAAAGTACACAAAATTAGAAAATTGTTCTCTCCAATCTCGCTCAGCTCACCTTAAAGACATTGTTTTGTGTATGCTTCTTGGGATCATGGGCTGCTGCCCTAATGACCACCACCATTCTTTGCTCCGCATCTATGCCAACCGGCAGAAAGACACCCACTTCTAAGAGTTCCTGTATTTCCGGTAGCATGGGATCGCGATTCTCAAACCATTCCGAGCGTTCGGCGCGCATTTGGTAAAAGGTTCTTAACTTCTTCTTGGTTCTTTCCACATCGTACTTGGAGGTGCGCAGAAAGAAATGCAAGTTCTCATAGGTTTTACATCCATTGATGTGTGGCTGTGAGTCCAACCAGTCGCCCAGCTCCTGCACCTGTTTCAATATCTTTTCCGGATCACTGTCCACGGTGGAGCACCTGCTGCCGCGGGACCACATGCCGCTACGACTTCGACTACGATGTGTTCCGCTCTCCAGCTGCAATTGCACTGCTACTCAGGCTGAGAGAGGCAGAGGCAGCCAGCGCATTAAGCTTCTTGCAGTGTAAGCTTTTACTTTTTGGATAGCTTTTGGGATGCGGCGAGGAATAGGCAGCGCATTTTATAATTCCGATGAATACTGGTGGGGTTCGCCTGCTCTATATATAGCTTATCCATTAGGTAGCTTAATTGTGCTCAGAGACCACCTAATAAGGCGCAATTGGATTGGATGGAAAAGGGTTTCGATTATGTGACATTTGCTGATTTTGCACGTTGATTTGACGTATGTTTGTACACATATGTATGTATATGTATGTAGTAGTACGAACAAAGGGCACTATGAGAGTACTTCCAGACACAACAACAAATCGAAATGTACTTGTTGCTTATTAAGTATGGCTAAATGCAAATAAATTACCAATGAATTTAAACTAAAAGAGGACTTTGAACGCATAAGTAATTTTCAGGTTGAGCTACAATTTTAAACTTGGCGGCTAATGTGGCATCGATACCGAATGTGCCACTACTAATTCTAGAGATGAACCACACTGCGGCGAGCAGTAAAACTGCGCCTGAAGTAATGAATTAATTTAAATGAATATTTCGAATGAAAACTTAAAACTTTTGAACCCGTGCTATGGGCTCTCAAGAAAATTATTTTCGTACGAAAAATGTTTATTTATTTGTGCAATAGAAACAGTATCAGAATTTTTGTCCATAACTTTTAAAAGCGCAATGATATAAATAATGGAATATATGTTAAATAAGACAAAGTGTTAAAAGAGACAAAGGACTACCAACTATTTTAATCTGAGATTTTTAATATCACCAGAAAATTCTTCGAACATTTTAAAAACAAATCGATTTGTTTTAATAACTACATTTTTCATATTTAAATCCAAATATTTCTTTCTTATAAGCAAAATCAAAACTTTGTTTTTGGTGTTTCATTAACGTCACGCAATGCAGCTTACATTAAATCAAACTTGGTTGGAAAAGATTAATTAATGCGGTCACAGGACCTATAAATGTAAACAAAACTCGTTCAACACAAGTTTATGCGAATATGACGTGGAAAACGGAAAACTGATTTGAATTCAGCGACCAAAAATAAGTTTTCTATCTTCTCTGTTGCAAAAGTTGGCACGAGGACTTTTCAACTCAAATCCCACTTCGTCAGCTATTCCCTCAGTTTTATCAAACATGACATCGAACGATGTTTTAAGTAACAATTCAATCACATTGGCAACCTGAGCTGATGATTTCTGAAGTTCTGATGTCTGAAATGTCCCTATGGGCTCCAAGATTGTAGCATTGCCAGCAGTTAAAACAGGCGGAAAGATAAGAAACTCCGTGTGGCTTCAGCCCCTTGTGCCAATGTATACCTTATCGCATACAGTGGCTCCGTCTCCAGCACATGGGATTTTGTATATCAAATTACTCTTTTCCAGCTGTATTGCTGAATAATATTTTATGTGTATAGCAATCGGAATGAATCAAGCCATCGATATAGGAAAAAGTTGGTATATAGACAACACATTTGTAGGTATTGGGTGTATTTTTTTCCTTTGGTGCACTATTCTGGGGTTTACTGTTCTTCAATAGGGCGTAAATTGTATATAAAAGAAATTTAGTGGACTTTAGAATTTTAATTATTCGACTTTTCTAATGAAATTCTGTGATGTATTATCTAAGATGTTTTGGAGGTGTTTTGAATAATAACACAGTGCTACAAATTTCCAAAAATTGTAATAACCTGGGTATTGGCATAGCGTACGCTGTAGAGCAGGTCGCGTATATCACTTCCTCATACTTGGTTTTCCTCGGGGACCCCTAAAATCTGAAGTTATGGCCCAAAAACCGTTTATTGATCTTTTTGCTCACTTAAATTGACTTAACTCGCGAATGATTTTATATAACTTTGATAGCGACGAGAAAAGTCTAATATATTATATTCATAGGTTATAGTGATTTACCGCGATGGCTGATAAATGCGGGTTACAGATCTGGTATTTACAACTTTTTTCGAAATTTGTACTTTGACCACCACTGGTTTCACTATTTTATTCTAAGCGATTTTTCCTTAAGGTTTATTATAAAAGCCCAGGTAATTCTGCGTGGAACATTGGTTTTCCCGATGAATTTGGTTACCTAATGGCGAAGCTATTCGCGGATATGTGAGCACATCTCGAAAATCTGGTATTCTTTTTAAGTGTGTTTACAGAAAATCGATTGACTCAACATTATTGCCCTTAAAAGTATAGTTTGCTAAAGTTTAGTGGGAAATTTAAATATATAGTTTTTCTAGTTATTACACAATCACACAAATGTTTTCATATTTGTTCGTTGCTGTTACCCTATATGATCAGTCAGATCAACAATTAATGCATGTATATCCGTCCACTAAGTATGTGGAGTACATACCGCTAATGTGTAGAATCTTTGGTATAGGGTATACGAATTAAAAATAGAACTTCAGCCCAACACTCAAGCGGGCACGAGCCATTAAAAGATTTGGCCAAAACATTTATGGGGTTCTTGTTTAATTTTTCTTATATTTTCTAAATACAAAAATCGCATGGTTTTTTGTATCAAATTTTCATTATTTAATTGAAAAAATTGATTCAATTTTGACAAAAAAATCGCGAGATTTTTGTATTACGCGCGTTTGAAAAAAATTTGCCTGCGGCGCTCTTTCTTTTTCCAATTTTACTTCCAAAGCAGGACTAAGCCCGAAATTTATTTCAGTTTGAGTCAAGGCATTTATATTGGCCTAAATCTTTTTTTACTTGTGCAGCAATCGGACAAGTATCACATTCCCGTTTTCCATAAAATATAACTTAAACCGTAATCGAAAGCGGACGAGTAAGACAACGAAATCGATTCGTTGACAAAATATGTTAAAAAATTTTATGTATACAGTCTGGTTTACGAAAATCGCTTGTGAAATGTGGATTTTAATAAATTTTGGAATTATTGCTCGTTTTTGGAGCCATAATTCGCCCTTCTCAGAGCCTACCTATGTTTTGTGTGTAGAATTGAGTTTTTTAAAGAAAATCGCACTGGACTTTTGTTAATTCTTGTTGGTCCACCTCAGAAACAGTGAAACAATCTAAAGATTCAACCTGTTTGCTCTATCACTGTGTCTGCCCCGTTTGGCCGTCTGTGGCCCAGTGGTTAGTGTGATCGTGGGTTCGATCCCGCCTCTGAACATCTAATAATAAAATTTGTTTTCTTTCTTTAGAAAAATAGCGGTAACCTTCACCAGCTATTGGCGCCAGCTGTGAAGTAATCCAGCCATGAAAAAGCAAATTCTCAAAACTTTGCCGTTCGGATTCGGCGTTAAACTGTTGGTCCCTTTCTCTTGTTCAAAGAATTTAAAAGCACACACGCCAAGAGATTGAGAGATGCTCGGCTTGGCCCCGTTGGAGGAGCTGTGTAGCCAATTTAACGTTTTACATTATACTGTCTGCCCCGCGTTTTGAAAATTTTTAAGACGGTCAAAGGCATTTGTGCTCAACCTAAAAATTCAGAATTTCGTTTAGCTTAATGATAAAAATGAACACGCAGTTAGTTAATATATTTTGGAATTCATGTTGAACAAAAATTGTTTGAAAATCATGCAGGAAATGAAGGGGAGTTGAATTCTATAGGTAACTCCGAAAATGTAATACTATCAAAAAAAAAAAATAATGAAAGTAGAGCCTTTGTTTTCGCCTTTGAAATGTACAAATGTACATTTCTCATATTTACCCGTATTTAGGACAAACTAAACTCGTACAAAATTTTTTGCCAATTTCGAAATTTTTTAAACCGATTAATCGAGGTTTAGAAGAAATGTTGGCATAATCCAAGGGGACAAAATAGATATTAATGACTAATAAATAAATACTTTGTGACAAACACATAAATTCGGGATGCTTTTGGAACAGACCTTGTATGTATCTGAATTGAATCAATTAAGGTTAAAGAGATCCAAGTCCATAAATTGTAATTGTAGGCCAGAAATTTTTGGAAATTGGAAATCTTAGGAACAGAATAGTTTTTACAAAAAAATCGCATTTTCCGATGCATTGAACGTCTGTTTTGTACTAAATTCAAGATTTTTAGTTATTTCAAATATATTTGAGTAAAGGAAAAATTTTCTACCATTTTTGGGCTAAATGTATTAAGGAAAGTTCGTGATTCAGGAATGTTTGTTCTTATATGAATAATAATTACAGTCCTTTTAGTGATTTTGAAATTTTTTTAGTTGGCCTGCATTGTCAGCTGAACATCAAGAGTTTTTTTTAAATACTTTTAAAACAACTACTCAAATTCAGAGGTTTTCTGACCATTTGAATTGTTGCTTGTGTGTGTTTAGTCGCGCCTTTTTATTAATTCGTTGTTGTTTGCAAAATAGCGCAGTATAAGATCGTATACTGTCGGTGTGTCGACGTCGCTGCCGCAAAGCAGTATTGTATACACAGAAGATAGGGGACACGTTGGAATTCAATAAAAGCTATATAGCCTATGTTCAACCCCTGGTTATTAACTATCTGTGTGACAGCCACTCAAACATAGAAACTGTCAAATTTATGATATTCGTAAGATTTATCTGGAATAGCTTTAGTTGTGGGTCCACGCCCCCATAATTTCTAGTTTTATATTTATCAAGTGCCACAAAATACCTGGCACCTCTCCAGTCACAGTGACTTAATCTCTCATCTCTATTCAATTTTAGTACTTACCCCTTGCATGCATACGGTCACACTACCGCGTATGCACGTGTTCATTTTGTTTACAAACGCGTCGCTTAAAAAACTTTCCCAGAGACGGTGCAAAAGTAAGTCTTCTTATAATCCCAAACATATCAAGTTTTATTTAAATTTTAGACCTTATATCTGCCACAATTTTGTAGAAAGAATGTTCAGACCTTCTGCACAATAAAACAGGTTTGAAAATTGTTTGCAGTTCCGGCCAATTAACTTTTAATACCAAAATGGACGAGTCTAATGAGCTAATGGAGGTGGCGCATATGGAGTGCGATGTGTGCGGAGAGCGTACATTCCAGGAGCGTGAGGGTTACTATTACTGCATCGAATGTGGCACCAAGAAGGAGCAGCTGCGAGCAGTGGAAATCAGTGCCGAGGACACTTTTAATGATACGCCAAAGCGCCCGACGATGAGAGCCCTGAAAAAGCCACAAGCCAAAACGGAGGACAATGAAATAACTTCCTGGGAGTTTTACAATTACGTATTGCGTGGCTTTCTACAAGAACTGCTCAATATGGGAGCCAAGCCGGAGCTGAAACTAATGACACTGCAAGTATGGGCGGCCTATTTGGGGCGCATGGAGGTGGCTTTTTGCAAGACCAATGAATTGGGTCTGCCCAAGTTGAACGTAAGGGCTCTACCCAGGTGAGTCAATCAATGGGTGTAGAAAACAGTTTTTACCCAAAACATTTCAGAGATGCCCGCATCATTTACAATCACAAACAGGCCAAGCATAAGCGTGCTCGCTTGGACAAGGAGGAAAAACCAGTGGAAGATGAGCGTGCCAATTGGCGCAAATGGAGAAAAACCAAGGTAATATTAAGTGGAGCTACCATTTTACCCTAATCTCACCAAATTTTCTTTTTCCATAGCGTAAACTCGACGCCTCAGGATATTCAAAGGCCGGTATTCCTTCGGAATCCTCTGCCCATACAGCCCAGAGTATTAAGTTACAATGGTCTAGAAATGCTCGACGATCCTTGAAAAGACAAATGCCTCTCAAGCATCTGGATAAGCATAGTGGGGACAGTAGCATGCTGTGTCATGGCCTGCGACCCAAGGCCAAGACTTTAAATCACTTTGACCGCAATATCTATTGCCTCAACATAACCAAACTGTATGTCATTCTGGGCATAGCCTTGAATCTGGTTGAAGATGATATACAGCTGACAGACTTGCTGCGGCTCATCGATGAGGAGCATCTAACGGGCCGCAACGTATTGAGCTATTTACCCGAGAATGTGGCGGTGCAGGGCAAGACCCTATTGAAGGATGTGGAGTTTAGTCAGCAAATGGACAAGTGTCGATATAAGGTGAGACCCGAATGAACTGACGAATCTGAATCGGCTCAATAACTGTTGTCTCCCCAGTTTTTGCGCATGAACATTGCGCAAATGGCGCGCTTTATTGACTTGAACGGCTTCCAAACGCCCAATCTCACCACTTTGACCGAGCGCTATGTTCTGGAACTGAATCTGCCGCCACTGGTGGCTAGCTATGTAAACAGTTTGATGGATATAATGCCACCAACATTTGAGCCCCTTTACGGACAGCAAACATATCCGCGTTATGAGGCTCGCGTCATGGCCTACATTCTCTATGTGCTGAAGCTAATGTTTGGACTAGATGATGTCAAGGAGCGCCAGATATCCGACTCGGCCATTCAAATCAATAAGCTATTGTCGCGGCAGGCGGATCAACCGCTGCTGTTCGTCTACACCGAATGGATGCAGTTTGTGGAGCTGCGCAAGGTCTTGGTCTCGCATTACAATGAGAGTTTTGCCCGCCGTTTCGGTGTGGCCACTCAGTTGGATCGCCAGGTGGACGCTTATATTACCAAGGAGCGCAAGCAAAAGGAACAGGACTATGACACCAATGAGGTGTTGCTCACTCCAGCCATGCAGCGCAAGCACGAGAATCTTAGTTTGATTCTAGAAACCTTACTGAAGCAGCAGTTTGGCGAATCGAGCTCAGAAAGCGCCCTCAAAGATCACATAGAGTTCCAGCCTAGCTTGACGCCTGCCCACAGCTATTTCAAGCGTTTGATACTGCATGCCTCGCGACCAGAGCTCAGCGAGAACATGAGCGTAAAGATCCCCGACTATATGCACGTGGAACACACAGAGCGTCAACTGGCACCATTTAAGAATCAAACCAATGAACTGGCCGAGCTCTTAAGCTCTCAGGGCTATGAGTTGAAAGTGGAGGAACTGGCTTGCCAAGTAGATTACCAGCCAGTGGGCATTTACCAGCCGCTACAACATAAAAGAAACAAAACCATTCGCGAATATCGAGCCAATTATGACATCACTATGGAGACCTGGCTGGAGCAGCTAGGGAAGCGGGAAAAGCGTCCAGACTTAAGGTTTCGCCAGCCGACTGCCACATATGGAACTAATTATCTACTCCAGCTGCAAGAACGTGCCAATCGTCGAAAGAACTTGGAGTCGAAAAATCCGTTCTGGCAATTGCAGGACACTCCTCATTATTTACTGAAATTGAATAACGAACAAATCTCGCTCAATGATTTGGCTTCCATTCAAGTATTCGAGGAAACCAATATGGATGCCCTGAAAGTGCCCTTGGAAATGCCACGTCGCCATCTCGAACGTGTGCAAAGTAGCGAGGAGACGGAGCAGAGTGTGAAAGTGGAGGAGCAGGTCAAAAAGACGGAATTGGTGCTGAATGTTTCCAACTTTGATTGTTGGCTTCTGCATGGTTACATGTCCAAGATACGCGACTCGGATAAGCGGGAATTGCGCGCTCTATTTCCCTGCTCTTTCCGCTGGCTATTGGAAACCTGCGCGGCCACAATTGGCGTGCCCTGGGATGTGCTGTACGAGCAACTGTTGGTCATAGAGGTGATGTTCCACCATGGCATTGAAGATTTGAGTAATCACAAGAGCCACTTGCGCTTAAAGTACAAAACCTTGAACAAAGATTTAAATATGTTGACGAAAACATTTCGGGATATGTGGTAAAGGTCGATACAAATGCACGCTCAAAGTTATCTAAATGAATCTGTTGTTTAAGCAAAGACACACGCATTTCAAGACATCCATACAGTCACGCACGAAAGTATTCTAACACAAGCTGCACACATACTCAAGTTTTTGACAAGGTTGTGATGAGACCAAGAAGTACGAAATTATATCAATTTAGTTTAAGTTCAGATAACCAAAGCAACAGTAGGCTAACGAATGACAACAAAAATGGTAAAACATTTAATAAAGAAACAAATAAAAAAAAAATACAAACATTTATTATCTCATTTTTAGATACCAAAAAAGAGTACTTGTTGGAAAACTACTAAAGTATGGTTTCAACTTTTGGTAATTGTCTATTATATGTCCTTTCTCTCCAAAAATTCAGAAATTATTTTTCCTCGATGGTCCGCGAATTATGAAGAATTTACGTGCAGAAATTAATTGGCGGTCAACCATGGTTTCTTTTTAAATTAAAGTCTGGGATTTTGAAATTTCCTTTATAGTTGGATAGATTACTTCAAAACAAACTGATCTGGCCCAATGTTGGGTCATTTTGATGCCATGTCCTTAAGATATCGTCAAAAATCCTTTTTTTTTGGAAGCCTTTTTTTAAATAGAAATATCTCGGGAACCAGAGTAGCTAGAGACATGAAATAAATTGCTAGTGATAGATAATAGATCAAAGTTTTCGAAAATTGGAAAATTGGTGACATACACTGAAAACATTTTTTGCTACAATTAAAAGAAAAATATAATCTGGTGGTTTTGCTAGTTCGCGTTGGACCGCCACCTTAAAACTTTTCCTGGAATTTCCTCCAACTTTAAAGCAAATTACCTGAAAGTTTGAAAAAAAATCAAAAATACGCTTCACAAAGAAAAATTAAAAAAATATGATTTTGCTATAATTAAAAGACCAATATAATCTGATAGTTTTGCTAGTTCGCGTTGGACCGCCACCTTAAAACTTTTCCTGGAATTACCTCTAACCTTAAAGCCAATTACCTGAAAGTTTAAAACGAAATCGAAGATACGCTTCATAAAGAAAAACTCAAAAATATATATATATACTCTGATTAAAACTTTATATTATATTAATTAATTATTTCACAGTACAACACTAAAAAAAACCGCCGTAAGACCCTTCAGTTATGATAAAAGGGACCTCTGTAAGCATCACCTCATACTCAGTTTTTCAAATGAAGCCTCGGTTCGCGTTTGATAGGTACTTTTGTACTTGCAACACACAATCTTGGCGTACCACGGTTTGTCCACCAAAGACAATTTTAATTAAAATTTTTTCTTTTTCTTGGTAGCAATGACGAATTTTACTCATAAGATTAATTTTATAATTTTTTGGAAGCTTGTAATACCCAAATGGTCAATGTTGTTCAAAGACAATTGCTGGTCCAAAATTGCATATAAACCCCGAACCAAGTCTTCGTTGGCAAAACTGAAAGCGCAGTTCTGTCTATTTTTAGATGTTGTTTATGGCCTATATAAATTGATTTGTGGGTGAGTCTTCAAATGGTACTCCATATCGCTGTTATTTGGCTGTTGAGTATCATCTCTTAGGGACATGCAATAGCCCATTATGCCATCATAAACAACAATTTAAAAAAAATCTACCGTGCGCTTTTAAAGATATTCAAGAATGAAGGATTAACTCCTTCTGGAGGTACCTTAGCCGTTTACACGATTCAAGTGAATTTGTTATATGGCGTTCCCAATGACCCTGTCCACATTTGCTGAATTTTGGAGAATATTATCTTAAGCCATTAAAAAGTAAGTTAAAATTGTTGTCGTTGTGTGTTGCAAGTACAAAAGTACCCATAAAACGCGAACCGAGGCTTCATTTGAAAAACTGAGTATGAGGTGATGCTTACAGAGGTCCCTTTTATCATAACTGAAGGGTCTTACGGCGGTTTTTTTTAGTGTTGTACTGTGAAATAATTAATTAATATAATATAAAGTTTTAATCAGAGTATATATATATTTTTGAGTTTTTCTTTATGAAGCGTATCTTCGATTTCGTTTTAAACTTTCAGGTAATTGGCTTTAAGGTTAGAGGAAATTCCAGGAAAAGTTTTAAGGTGGCGGTCCAAGGCGAACTAGCCAAAACCACCAGATTAAATTTTTCTTTTAATTGTAGCAAAAAATGTTTTCAGTGTATGTCACCAATTTTCCAATATTCGAAAACTTTGATCTATTATCTATCACTAGCAATTTATTTCATGTCTCTAGCTACTCTGGTTCTCGAGATATTTCTATTTAAAAAGAGGCTTCCAAAAAAGGATTTTTGACGATATCTTAATCTATCCAGCTATAAAGGAAATTTCGCAATCCCAGACTTTAGGCCGCACCCCTTCCCTTATCGGGCTAGCAAAAAAGAACTCGGGTAATTAAACTTTTTACCACACAGTTTATGGAATGATTGACCGTTAGATGGATATATCCTTCGTCTTCAAGACAATTGTAGGATTTCCAACAGTCCGTCATTATAGAGAAGCCATCTGCAACTCGCTCCTTAATAACGCTGAGCAACGTACTTTTGAAAAACTCAACGGACTCCCGCTCGATGCCACCAAACACCCATTGGCCTTCCACTATTCTTCCACAATTTGCCAACTGTGGACTCGTCCACTTTGGACTCGTCAATTTCTATTACCTCTCCAGGTCCTCCAATAACATAACGGCTGTTATTTACACTTCAGTCAATGTATACTTCCCTCAGAAAACTTTTCCAGTCAACAATAGATTGACGGGACCACCCCATTTCGGCCTCCAAAAACTCAGTGTCGCCTCTCAGTTTGATCACATGCCACATAACAAATTTGCAAATATCTGTTATGGAAAATATTGTACCGGCAAAAAAAGAGTTTTTGCGAACACTTTCTACAAAATTGCACTGTACTTTTTGTTGTTTCTTCTTCTTATTCTCTATTTGCACTACGAAATACTGGCCTCGAACCTTTGGACGAAATTTTGCACATTTCACCACATTTTGGACAGTTCATTTCCTTTAACATGACATTATGACTTATAAATCAGGCAATGGGCTTGTTCAGCAGAATAATTGATCCCTGAGCAGGTATCAGAAAAAAATTTTGCTTCTAGTAGTTTTTGCTGTTGGAGGGAGCAGTATCACTTTAAAGTAGCGTACTATTTCTTACTATTTCTTTGATACATGCTCCTGTATCATGATACCTCAAATTGGCTATTATGATGCCGCATTACTCCAGTTTAGTAGAAAGATTTTTGCCCTTTTATACTTTTGTTTTGATGAACACGGTCAATGACATCGGACTCCGACATCGACAAAAACTTCGAAATGCAGTTTCACAACCTGCACAAGCCATATTAATCACAATTTTTGAACAACTCGCAGAACAATTGAACACAAAAAATTTGTTCACAAATTCAATATTTTTTATTAATTATTTGACATTCGAAGAAAAGCAAATGCATAATTTTGGTGCAAAAAAAGCAAATTTCAAAATTCATTTAAAAAGAAACCATGGATGACCGCCAATTAATTTCTGAACGTAAATTCTTCATAATTCGCGGTCCATCGAGGAAAAATAATTCCGGAATTTTTGAAGAGAACGGACATATAATAGACAATTACCCAACTTTTTTATCAGGTAAAATAAGTTGAAATTGGCCGTTTTGGACAATATGGACAATATGTATAAGGGACGAGAACGAATTGGAGAGTGACCTCAGAGCCAACTTACTAGGACTCCTGATAAAGAAAATTCCAATAAGAACGCTACCATTGAAACCAACAAAGTTTTTCTCACTAGAACTACTTTTTGACCGATCGTTCCTATGGCAGCTATAGTCATCCAATTTGGATCAAACTTGACAGAATTGTGTGCTAGCATATAATATTGATCAGTAACAAGTTTGGCAGAGATAGCATTGAAAACAAAAAAGTTTTCCTTACTAAAACTTTTTTCAGACCTATCTTGTGTATGATAGCTACACTATATACTTGTCCGATTTTCATAAATCTAATGAGTATTATTTGAATGCATAGAAAACTTAGGAAAACGAGGTTTGGGGACGATTGCTTTGAAAACAAAAACGTTTTTCTCACTAAGACTACCTTTTGACCGATCGTTTCAATGGCAGCTATACGCTATAGTCATCCGATTTGGATTAAACATTATAGAATTGTGTGGTAGTATATAATATTGATCAGTAACAAGTTTGGGAACAACAGCATTGAAAACAAAAAAGTTTTCCTTACTAAGACTTTTTTTCAGACCTTTTGTATGGTCGCTATACTATATAGTTGTCCGATTTTCATAAATCTAGGTGGTATTATTTGAATGCAAAGTAAACTTAGGAATACGAGGTTTGGAGACGTTTGCATGGAAAACGAAAAAGCTTTTCTCACTAAAACTATTTGTTCAACCTATCGTTCCTATGGCGCCTATACGCTATAGTCATCCGAGCCGGCCGGTTTCTACAAATGTGCAGCGTATTTGTACTAAAAGACTTTATGCAAACTTTGGTTAAGATAGCTTTCAAACTGACGGAGGAGATAACATAGAAACTGCTGATCAAGAATGTATAATCTCTATGTGGTCGGAAATGCTTCCTTCTATGCGTTACAAACATCCGGACAATTTTAATATATCCTCTCCAAGGTTTTATACCCCTCCAAGGTTTTATACCCTTATAAACACTCAATACAATTGGAACTATTTTTGAATAACGCCTATGCATTACATCTGGCAGGCTTTTATATAAATTCACAAGCGAAAATGATGGATAATGGTCATCTATGGTTCGGGGTTCAGTATTGTCATAGACAGGGCAATGTAGTTATGTGTGATCATTTGTGGCTTTGAAAAGCAGTTTCTTAAGCATTTCGCGGTTTTGTTACCAAGGAGACCCCTATGCATTGATTCTGACATGATTTTTACTATCTTCAAAGTAAAATTTGATTGACATTATTACATTTGTTGATCCTCTTTGTTATTTTTCAGCGATTTAATGATTTGTTAGTAACGGAGTGTGGTTTGCAACAGTTTTTAAGATCTTGGCTATATTCTCCACCTTTGGTCATTCATGGTATTTATCGCGGTTCAGTATAGTCATAGACAGGGCAATGTAGTTATGTGTGATCATTTGTGGTCTTGAAAAGCAGTTTCTTAAGAATTTCGCGGTTTTGTTACCATGGAGATCCCTTAGCTGCGAATTGCGCCTATGCATTGATCCTGACATGATTTTTCACTTGGTTGGCACTATGGTTTTTCATAAATACTATTTATTATCATCTTTGGTTTTTTCGCGATTTAATAAGTCTTCAGTTATGGTAAATGGTTTAAATACCTCACCTATCACAAAGACTGTAACTAATTTCGTTTTACACTCCGTGTACTTAACTGAAAACCCTTTTGTACGTAATTGTAGTTAACTAAAATTGTTTAGTACGTACGAGTGCTGAACACAAAAAAGTTCGGTACTTATATTTATCGGTCGGTACGTTACGACGCTGTACCGTACTTGCTTTATTCGGTCGGTGCGTTACAAACTATTTACCGTACTTGTGATTTCGTACAGTACGAAACGAAAAATGTAACGTACTTTTCTGAGTACGGTACTTGGTTTTGTTCAGTACTTTTTGTGTACCAAACATAAGTACGGTACTTTGAGAATTCTGATAAAAAGTATAACTTCTAATGTATTTGCTGCATTTCAGTTGGTTTTATATATTGTATTTAAACGGAATTTGAACTTGGGAATTACTAGTAGTAGTATCTCATACATGGGATATTCAAGAAAGGCAGATTCAATACAAGTAATACATTTCTTAGACGTCATTCCAATCGTGTTCAGTCCAAAGGCCCCGAGTTCCAATCCCCCAAAAAGTAAGTAACAAACTTTAAAATTAAATAAAAAATTTTTTAATTCGTTGTTACATCACTGTGTACACAGTAAGAAAAGTCACTTACTGTAAACATCAGTAAATATTACTTATTTTGTGGGTTGGCGCATTTATAAAAGATATTTTCAGTTAGATTTACTATAGAAGGAGATTTCTTTACGTAAAGGTTTACGAGATAGTTACTGAAAAATTTTGTTAATTCTACCGAGTTTGTGGGTTGGCGCACAACATCGGTTAAATTTTCCCACAGATTTTTTGTGTAAAGATATTTAATTGATTAATAGTGTAAGCATACGAGTATAATAATACGAGACTCTCTCATTATCGATTTTAAAAATACATTTTTCAAACTATAGCTGCAAATAAACTGGGATCCCACATTTTCCAGCATAACCCGAAACAGTGATTCAGCCCCTGAGCCGACACATAGAGTGCGCGCACACATGCAGCTGAAAGATGAACTGACGGCAGAACTTAGGGCTGATCTGGACAAATAACCAAGCTCCGTGAATGCTAGTGTGCACAACCAGCACTGGATTGATCTTTAAAATTCAGTGGTAAGGATCATGCGTGCGCCTATAAAGATGACGGCAAGAGATGATACGAAGCGATACACATTCTAAACAGAAAATCTCTTCTCTTTTCTTGTTCCCCAAAAAGAAATTCAAAATTTATTAAATGAGATGTCGCTTCTATATTTCCATGTTCTTTGGTAATACAGGGTTTGTCCGGAAAGTAATAGGACTGATTTTCTTTCGCCGCGATTGTACTTTGGAGCGCGCGAACCGACTGGATTCGGTAGAGGGCGTACCTAGCTAACGATCGAGCGGCTGGTCAGTTGTCTACAAGCACCTGGAGAGTCAGGACAGGCATATCTCGCGACGTGTTTCTGTGAATGGTGCAAGCCGGCAAAGGTACGCGATTTTGTGTGAAACTCGGTAAATCTGCGGTCATGATAATAGCCTTGGAGGACATGGATTTTGGATCGCAACGAAAGTCTGCTACGGGGCTTGAGAAGCCAATCGAGGTCCTTCGCCAGGTCAGGCGGAGGTCCAGAGTCACACCAAGGTATTTTAGAGCAGATTCCGAATACGGAACTCTTGACAATTGAGTCGCACTCGAGCAACTTTTCCTCGTCTCTTAGTGAAGGTGCAGTGTGGACTTTTCGAACGATTTATGGTAATGTTCCAACGTCCAAAGCCATCCAGGAACTGCTGGACCTTAGCATAAGTGACTATAAAGGTGCAATGTGCTACTGGATATGGCAGATCCGAGGTGAACAGAGAGTAAAATACCGGTCCGAGAACACTTCCCGCAGGTACCCTGCAAAAATGGGGCGGATGCTTGATCGCTCGCCTCTCAGCTCAACCGTAAAACGGCGCCCTAGAAGAAAACAGCGAATCAGTAGATATCGTTTTGTAGGGAGGAGCGACAGAAGCTTAAAAAGCAGGCCCTCTTGCCAAACGCGATGGAACGCTTGCCTTATATCCGAAAAGACGGCAGAGCAGAATTGAAGGTTCTCATGTGATTTTAAGACAGTGGTGCCCAAAATGCCAAAAGCCTATCCCATGGGTAAGGAACTCATAATTCTGCCGGCGTCGCGCCGCACTCGCATAAGAAGAGAGATACGTGTGTTCTATTAATAGCCAGCTTGTTGTTTCTGTTGCTGTCTTCCTCTTCAACAATATTCTTTAAAATATTTTGGAGAAAGTTGGCCAGTAGGAGTCGGGTTTTGAAAGATCCTTGCCCTTCTTGGGAATCATCACGATTACCGCAGACTTCCAAGTGTTCAGGAAGTATTGGAATCGTAACATCGCGTTTAAACAGCATTAGCAGGAACAGAACTCCCACTTGCGATATATAGCCATATTTTCCATTTGTATTCGCATACTTTTGACCATGACTGTATGTGGATAGAGGCAGCATCAATATCAATATGCAAATTAGCGTTTATCAGAGTCAGAGCCGACAACGACAACAACAATAATATTAACATCAACATCAACAAAGCCAAAGCTCATTTGTTTACAAAAACGCACCGCCAGAAAGAGAGACACTGTACGAGAGAGAGAGAGAGAAGAAGAGCGCGAGCAGGTGTCGAGAGAGACCAACTGGGGGCTAAGTGAAATGATAGAAATCATAGGAGCATTCAGTGCTAATTTTAACGTCGTCGCGTTGACTTTATATTTCATTTGAGTCTTTTTTTGCGGTTTCCTTTTTGTGTTTGATTTAAAGTACAAATTGCAGTGCCTTAAACAAACTCAAATTGAGTGTTGATTACCGTTACAAAAACGAAAACAACAACAACGGCCACTCGAACCCAACAAACACAATGATTTTCCGTTTAATATCGAAAGCAAAGGCTATTTAAATTTATATTTTAAATCAATGAAGACAAAATAATTCAAACAGATATTCGTGCTAATTGCTGTGGCATTTGCTATCAATTCCAGAACTTTGCCGGGTGAGTGGTTATGGACTTAAGACAGCTGTTTAAATAAGGCGGTCCAAAAATAAAGAACAAAAAATACTTGCGCGTGGGCAGCCGCCTAACAGTGACTCCCAAACTGCAGCATTAATACATCCGCACCTGATCTAAACCCCCCGCCCCCATCAGTTGTTGATGTTCTTGGCGGTTTTTGAGGTTAACAGCATTGAGAGCGGCATTGTTTCGCTTTAAAATGAATACAACAACAACAACCGAAAACTATTGAGTTGTCTTTGCCATATAGAAAACAAATTAATGGCAACTATTTTGTCACCTGCTAACTTTCAGGCCAAACATATTTGCCTAACAAATCATACGAAAATACACACAGAAAAACAAACTAATGTAATTTGTTCAGCTTAAAGTCTGTCCAATATCAAAGGCTCGTAAATGCTAATTAGTTACGCTCTATCGGGACACCGGGTAGGGGGAGGTGGGGGGAAGCATCATTAATTGACAGCACACACACACACATACGCACACATTTTGATAAGCATCGATTGGGCGGTTATCTTGGGCATATGGTAGCAATCACGTCCGCGTCCAGGCCATCAAATTCATTCTGTTTATCTTATTTTGCCCAAAAACCACAAAAAGTTTCTGCCAATTCATGTCAAACTGTCCGCGATTGAGTGCTGCAAGAAGGAGACACTTTGATGGACATATTATAGACAGTTTGGCAAACTTAAAAGCTAAATATAAACAAAATGAAAATGCTATAATTTCCCCCTTCTGCGTTACACGCCGGGTCAATATGCCCAGATACCAAAAATAATTCAAAGACAGAACAGATTCTGGCCAGAGCATCTGTGTACACCTGACTGGGTAGGAGGAGAGGAGGCTGGCCGTCTCATCAGTACCGCGTGTGGCACGTGCAAGCTAGCACGAGTGTGTCTAGTCCAATGCTTGTCAAACTGTTTAAAGACTATTTTTGGACCAGTTTGTTTAAGTGTTGTCTAGTTTGGGGAAATTTTGTGGTACATTTTGAGACATTGTCAAAATTATGATGAATCATTCAAATCTGACTGGAATAAAATATTCAGTGCGATAACTCAGTGGTTAATGACTAAAAGCATATTGAAAATATGAACACAGTAAGCACTCTAAAATCGAAATCGTCCTCCAAATTTCTTGCACTAAATTTTCAAATATTTTCAATATTATTTTAAGCCGTGTTGTACTTTAAACTGGTTTGGAACCAGTTTTAAAGCCAGTCTTTCCAACTCACACTCATAAAAAAATGATAAAGTTTTCTAATGGAAATTTTAAATTCGCCTCTAAAATCCGTCCTAAGGTGATTCTCTCTGTATTTAAAAGGAGACAAGCTAACTTTCCCGAAGTTTTTATTCTGCAAATGTTTTAATACATCAAGTTTAAGAACGCCAGCATTAAAACAAAAAATTTTTCTCACAAAAACCCACTTTTTCGACCGATAGTTCCTATGGCAGCTATAAGATATAGTCATCCGATCCGGTCGGTTCCGACATATTAGCAGTGTGCAGTAAAAAAGAAGACTCTGTGCAAAGTTTCAGCTCAATAGCTTTAAAACTGAGAGACTAGTTCGCGTAGAAACAGACAGACGGACAAACTCAGCTCGTCACCCTGATCAAGAATATATATAGTTTATAGGGTCGGAAATGAATATTTCTATGCGTTGCAAACTTCTGGGCAAAATTATAATACCCTTTGCAAGGGTATAAAAATGTTATATTATATAATTCTATAATTATAGAATGATTTTCTTAAACATATAGGCTATATGATATAGCAGAGAGTTCCATAAGGAGTTTAGGTTTCCTTTTGAATTTCTTACCTTGTATCTGGGTCATTCCTTTTCAAATCGGATGGTCTCAAAATTCAATATTTTTTGGTTCAATAAACAAAGAAACCGAAATTAGATCTCGACACTCCCACCGAAACGTGATTTACGGTTTTGTTGAAATATAAACGGCAAATCGGTAGAAGCTAATAAATGGAAAAAAAGTGTTTTTTAAAAAGGTGTTATCTCAGGTTTGGTTTATCAGACAAATCTCAAGTTGCCATTGGTAAAAAGCATTTTATTGTATCTACTCAAATTATAATTTTATTAATTTTTAAATTATTCAATAATATAATTATATCAGAGATTAAAACGGTAACCGAAACCGAAACCCGTAACCGCTAAAAACACTTTAAAATTTGTAACCGAAACCGTAACCGTAACCGATTTTAACTTTTTTCTTATAACCGTAACCATATAACCTTTATTACCAAAACCGGTTATCAGTACCGAAACAGAAACAAATATATGGGTTAATTTCTGTATCGTTTTTATTTAAAAATACATTTTTTAGGTGGTAGCGGGGGAGGGCTTGGTTCCCTTTTTTGCTTATAACTTGAGAACCGTTTATCGATCTTTATCATTTCTTCGGCAAATCGATTCATTTTGCTAATTACTAACTATCTCTAGAAAGTACGAATTGTCTATCTTTTTCCAAATTGCGGGGGCGGGAAGGGGCGTGGCCAAAATTTAAAACAAACTTGATCTGCGTGCAGATAAAAGAAGCATTTGTCCCATACATGTCAAACCTCTATCTCATACCATCTCTGAGATCTAGGTGTTCATACACACGGACGGACGGACGGACGGACGGACGGACGGAAGACGGACAAGGCTAAATCGACTCGGCTGTTGATGCTGATCAAGAATATATATACTTTATATGGTCGGAAATGATTCCTTCTGCCTGTTACATACATTTGCACGACTTTAGTATACCCTTTTACTCTACGAGTAACGGGTATAAAAAAGGGTGTCGGAAAGCTTTCGTAAAAATTCCGACAGGCCTCCTACGCTCGGTCGAACTCAGACAAACTAAAATTTCCGTTCATATCCATCGGAAATCTCGTAGTGCCGCTAACTTGACAGGCACAAACAACTGATTCAATTCCGATGGGGTGGTAGGAGAAAAAATTGTTTGTAATTTTCCGCATCACCCACCCGTCGGAATGTCAGCAAGCAAAGCTCAGACAAAAATCGTCGATTGGCATAATTTGAAACCAATGGTAAGATTTCGCATTGCCCCATGATTTTTATATTCCATATATCCTCCACAAATCCCTAAATATTTGCAAAAACAATTAACAAATTCAAATGCAAGCAAATCAGAGCAGTGAGACCGTTTTTACACTTGGTGGTATTTTGATGAAGGGTGGTATTTTGGCGTTGAACTCACTGCATCCCGCTGGGTAACCCATCGAATAATTGTCTTTATGCAATTCAGTGTTCACCGATTTACACAACCATAACTTCTGCTCGCGTTTGCTAAAAACTAGCTATGGCTGGCCGGCTCTGGTCTAGATCAGGGCAAGCCAAATGGAGAGGACAGAAAAAAGTCCTTCTCTTTTTGACACTCAGTTATGCATGGCCGGCTCTGACGTAAATTTATTTCATGTATGCACAATTAACATTTTACATGTATACATTGGGCCGCACTGTTCCTGACGGGCACAAAGAAAAGAGAGCGAACGAGAAAGAGTGAGTGTAGCTAACCAAAATCTTTACCCTCCTCATCTTTCCTTATGCATATGTGATATTACACTGGATGCTAGCTATTTTAGCCGATCTAAAAATGTACGACTTCAAATTTGGAATCAGCTTATTCTAATTTTTTCTGTAACCTAAGAGGTGGGACAAAATTAGCGAAATTGTAACAGTTTAAGCACCAGTCTTTGGTAACTTGTATTCAATCTGGATTCAATAATAATTTGAAATCAAAAACAACAACTCAGCATTGACCAAACTTGAGTATCACGAGTTAGAATTTAGAGAACCAAGTCTGTTCGAGAATGATGCTTACCTATGTGCAATATTTCTTGATCCGAGATATAGTGTGTCTTTATCTGCCGAGCAGAAAATTAAATGTATTAAATTGTTATGAAATCGTGGAAAACAGTCCAAAAAAAGTTCTAATAACAATAAAAAATAACAAAAAAAAAAAAAAAATTTGTTTCTAAAACCAAAAATATGGTTTGGCAGGGTACACATATTGGAACGGTGGGAAAAAATTAAACAATGTTTCCAGATCTTTTTAAATTATCAAAAGTTTTGCTAGCAGTACCACCCACACAAATAAGTGTTGAGCGTTTGTTTTCACGAGTAAAATTTTTAATAAGTCCCGCTTTTGTCAGCATGATTTGTCAAAGTTATATTTTGTACTAATAACCGTAACCAAAACCCGAAACAGAATGAGGTTAATAACCGTAACCAGTACCGTAACCGATATCCCTCAACCGTAATATAACCGAAACCGGAAAAAAAACGATTGCCCAAAGCAGTAACCGTAACCCAAACCGTTATTCGTTTCGGTTTGTATCTCTGAATTATATATATAATATAATATTATATAAACATAACTTTAATTATGGTGTTTTCAAAAAATGGAGGCTTTTATAGTTTAAAAGATATTTCCACTAAATATGTCAATTCTCAACTTAACTTACCGTAGTTTGAATGTCAAAATGAAAATGCCAGGCAACAGAACACCAAATGAAATTTGAAAATATCCCAAAACTGTTAATTCCGTTTTTAAAATTGCAATGTATTATTCGACTTAAACCATGAAATTATCTGCTTCGGCTCAATTGCATATAAATGCTTCCAACTGGGCAGACCATTTCGTATAAGTCCGTATCGCCCATATCGCCCATTTGTCGGATGTTTTCTAACACCTCGGCTATCCATCGAGTAGTATGTACCTCTAGAGGCCAACAAATTGTTAAACTTACAGAATTTATTGTTTCTTTAATATGGGATATTTACATACATCGTGTGGCAAGAGAAGCCAATGATGGTGGACGCAAATGGATTATTCGACTTAATGTCATTAAACATCAGACCATAACATTTTGTATAAGTCCGTATACGCACATATCGCAAATTTGTCGGACGCTTTCAACACGTCGCTATCCATAGAGGTAATGTATTAACGCTGTTAAGCAGAGGACAAACAATTGTTAAATTTACAGAATTTTAATTATTTTATCTTTTTATATTGTGCCGTACTAAATTTTTCATCTCATCTGAGTATACGCCTTAAATGTGTCTTTTTGAAAAGTAAACCGAACGCAATTCCGCTTCGGTTTCGTTTTTGGGTTCTCAATTCCGAATAAAATTGCTCTCATTTTACTTTTTGCCAATCACTGGACCAAGCGAGAATGGCACTAGATACACAAGAGAGAAACCAGAATTCCAAGCGAAACGATCGAAAATGGAACAGTCAGAAATGAGAGAGGCTGGCTTTTAGGTTTCACTCTTCGTTTTCGTTTGCATAGCCAAAATCTGGACACATTAAACAAAAAAATTCTTTATAAATCAATTAAAGACTAGAATGTAAATTATATTTCACTAACAATTTCTAAATTGATCACAGATTTAAGGAAAATTCACTGTATGAACATCTAGCAATTGAAAGGGAGCGTAATATGGCAATTACTTTTCATTCCACCGACCCACAAGCATTACTTTTCAAAACGAAAAACTTATTCGTTTTGGTGAGAACATGAATCGATTCCACGTTTGAAAAGTTGCAGTGGAAGTGGAATTTAGAACATGCCTGATAGTGTGTGGTGGAGTGGGATAGTGCGAGGTGGAAGTGGTGGGTTGAGGCCTGGGGGCATATGGTAGGGATCTGGTGGTGTTCGACTGGGGATCTTGGGGGGGTCTGTTGGGGATCTGTTAGGGGTTTGGATCTGGTGGGGATCTAGGTGGGATCTGGTGAAGTTCTGGTGGAGATCTATTGGGGATCTGGTGGGAATCTGGAGGCAATCTAGTGGGGATCTGGGAAAGATTTGGTGGGTATGCGGGAAGTGGGTGTGGAAAGAGTGGCTGCATTGAGATCAACTTGTGAATTCTGTGCAATAAACAATAATGTTGTTTGTTTGACAGTGGCTTAACAGTGTCTTAACAGTAACTTAGCAGTGAGTTGACAGTAACGTAACAGCGACTTAGCAGTGTCTTAACAATGAGTTAATAGTGACTTAGCAGTGATTTAAGAGTGATCTGACAGTGACTTAACAGTGACTTGACAGTGACTTAACACTGACTTGACAGTGACTTAACAGTGACTCAGCAATGACACTTCCCCAACAACAGCAATGACTTAACAGTGTCCTATTTTCTTTTTATTTTATAACATTTATTTATACAGAATCCAAAAAGTGTCTTTTTATCGACGTAAAGAGCTTGTGTGTCCCATGACACACACTCTTTTTTCGATTCTATAATGTTTCGTACTTTTGAAATTGCTTTTTCAATAACCATAAAAGCAATTTCTCAAACTTTGCCGTTCGGATCCGGCGTGAAAAATTTAAACACACGCCAAGAGATTGAGAGAACGGCTTGGCCCCGTCGAGGCTGTATAGCCAGTTTCACTTACCTTCCTTACTTAATTGAAGTACATCTAAGAACAAAATATACTTGAAATTAACATTGCAAAACGATATAAATTCTATCCCGATCGACCTAGAACTCTGTTAGTCAGTTTTTTCTGGCTTACCACAAATTCTTTATTACAAAGAGCGTACAGGCTAACGTTTTGTGATTTTGTCATATGTAAACTAATACCGGTTAAAAATAATGGTTATTGTTTTATATCAAAAATTATAAGCATAATTATAAGACCCCTTCCCTAAACCCAAAACTTTTATTCTTGTTGCTTTCACATTCTCATTTCGGTCTTTTGTCGACCTCCCCTCTTGTTAATGTGCGAGTATTTTTGTTTAGTTTACACAATTTTTCCTCCACATTCCACCTTCAATGTTTTGTGATACTAGACAATAATATATGTATATTTGTACGACTGTACGAATGTATATTTATTTAATTATTTTATTTTCTAAATTTTCCGCTTCCGTTCGTGTTCTTGTTACCCTTCAACAGAAAAGAAAACATTCTGTTTTTTCATAGACCCAATCATTTGGTGTTTTGTTGATGTTTCAATAGCAATGACATTTTTATTTCCTTTTTGTGGGGGAAAACAAGACAATTTTCTTTTCGCGTCGATGTCCATACATATGTATATGCACATTTTTTCCATTTGCTCACTCACGTGTTAACCTAATGTTGAGGACGCACCCCACTTTAATTGGATTACAATCTGTGTGCTTCTCTCTCTTGTTGTTGCTGCTGGTGTTCTGCACGTTGCTTTCTGCTCTTGGCCCATTAGTCATAGTCCATTATTGTCGCTTCAACTTGTTGCGTACAAACCGTCTAGCCCTCCCGACCATGCGAGCTTGGACAAAACGTGGTGGAATTTTTGTAACTGTAACTGTACGTATCCATATTTATGTGCACATATTTACATACCTACTCATATGCAAAGTTTCCGCTCTGACGTTTCACTTACAGTTTACACAACTATTATGAAAATATAAATAAATTGTATTTATTTATTAATGAAGACCGGGCTACCTGGAATCTTTCATCATCGTTCATATAATGCACGTTAAGGGTTTTAAAGATTTTTGGGACCATGTCCTCAAAAGATAACGTCATTGTGCAGTTACTGTTAATATCAGAGGTCGCCAAAATGGGTCCTCCGTTTGCCTGTGTCAGAAAATGACCGCCTTGGCACAACCACATTGAAAAGAGGTATCGAAACAACCTTTAACTACGCTCTCTGCCTCTATTTGGTTGTGAGAGGAGAGAAACACATGTTTTGTTTTTTTCCTCACAGAACTGTCTCGGACCCTTTGGCAAAATTCACGCATTTTAAAGGTCTTCTTTGTATGTACGCATCGGTGTGAACGATTACAGGCTAACAATATGAATGCATTCGACAAACTATATGCGCTCTCTCGTCCTAAACTCTCTATGCTAAACTCTTTCGCTCTGTACAGTCTGTCACCTTTTCACTAACATTTTTACAGTTTGGCTTGAGAAGCTCCTCTTAGACTGTTTGGCCGTATGGGGTTGCTCTCAGACCGATCAGAGCTGTGTGTTCAACCACAGCCACTGAACGGAAAGCGCGATCGCAGCACACTATGGTTGAGGGAAACCCAAAAGAGTTTTGTTTTTGTGTTTTCGATCAGTGACGTAAGCAGAGCAAACTGAACATTTGTTGGTTGAGAGTTATTTACGAGCTATGGTTAACATAATTAAAGCAGTACTCGACTTAAGGACTTGTTTGGTCCTAATTGCCAAGTTAAAAATCTAGGAAAATTTCAAAAATGCTAAAGAAATGACCATTAATCAGAGATTAATACGGTAACCGAAACCGTAACATTTAACCGCTAAAAACACATTAAGCGAACGAGAAAGAGGCAACGCAGCTAACTAATATCTTTACCTTTCTGCATTCATATTCAATTATTTACACAAGTTTTGTTTTTGTAAGCTATAATCTTATGAAGAACGCGGCATCTTAAAAAAGCTAACAGTGAAATGGACATATCTTCGGTATTCAGGCCAATTTTCTTATATGTAGTAAAGAATCAGAAAAGCTGTAAATTAGGGGGACGCCAATAAGAAAGTTAACTGATACCATCTTAAATGATTAATTTTAGGGTGTACATAATAAATTAAAAAATCCAAAAATTTTAGTTCTTGTTTTAACCTCTGCGAAAAGCCTTCAAACTATCCACAAATATTAGGGGAGAGTCTCCGGTTGTGGACATACTTGCGTTTTTCACTAATAACTTTTTTCCAAGTCAACATTATGCGGTGATATGAACATCATTGTAAAGCTAGAGACTCTAGCTAACTTTCCTCTCAAGTAACCTATTGCTCTAGACAAATGGAAAAAAATTTGCAGCCATGTATATGAAGTGATGATTTTTGGCCAACATTTTTTTTGTACCCGGTTGTGGACACCCCTGTAAAATCAAAATCGCTAGAAATGAAAAAACATGAAGTAAAATGGCCATGAATTAATGAAAAAGGAACGTTTATTCATTTAAGAAGCCTTCAGTGGCAAAAAGAACAAAAAATAATGGTGTTGCCTGTCGTTCATCAGTGTCAAACGGAACAATACCAGGCTTACGAAAACTGAACTTGATTGTTTTTGGCGTCAGTGCCAAGTCGAGTGTTCTGCACACCAAGACGGGGATGTTTTCGGATTTCAAGCCCATAGGAAGGAAGCCAATATTCCTTGCTTGTAGCTTCTTATCGATGATTCATTGCTTAATGGCATCGACCAGCCCATTAAAATTGATTTTTGTTGCATCGGACAATTTTTTTGGTGTTAACATGGCTCAAAATGCACAAAAATGCACAAAAATGCTGTTAAAATATTATACACTTACATAAACAACGATATTTGACAGTTTTACACAAAAAACACAAAAAACAAAAAACGAGGGTGTCCACAACCGGTGCAAAAGTGCGTCCATTCTTGGAAATGGTAGCCATTTTTATTTGTTCAGCAAATTTACACGAAACAAACATTTCACTGAAACTTGATATCACATCACAAAGTACACTTAATGCACTAAATCACAAAGTATAATACTCACCTCTTTTCAATGTTTTGCTTTGATTTAACGCAATGTGGAATTTTTTTTATTTGCTCACAGCAAATATATCCTGAAAGAATGGGAATTGTCAAATGGATGATAGTCTATTTATAATGGAATGGCTGCAACCGTGGTGCGCAGCACTTCAGTTCAGTTCGTGTGCGACCTCACTTCAAAGATATCTCTATAGCTTCTTAGTGTACGGCTAAAACTTGCTTTTCTTTCTCATGCATTTTTTTGTTATGGCATTTTTAGACGAAAGCGCATCGTTTAAGAGGGTATCAGTATGGGCCTTACATTTTTACATACATAAAATGTCCGACATACTGTACATACTGGAGCCCTGCATGAATGGAGTCAAAGGGCCCTTTGATTCATGTTTTAAAAAACGGTTAAAGTAAATCAAGTCAACAATTTTTTTTAGGTTCAAATTAGTCAGTGACTTCAAAGAGATCAAACTCCAAACAGATCAAACTCTAAACAGATCAAGCTCCAAACAGATCAAGCTCCAGTGGTTCTATAAATCGAATAAAGTCAAACATTGAGCCCACCTAAAAAAATTGTTGTTTACAAATTCGCAATTTGATATGCTCCGGTCTTTCCTCGAAGGACTTTGCTTTATTGGCGAGCTGAGCGACAACCGCTCAAATATCTGCCGTATTAGAGTGGATATGACCCACGCCCAAAACACTATTGTAGCTTCCGGGCGTGCTGGACCTAATATATCTTCCTCTGGGTCACTACCTGTCACATCCATTCAAACGGTTGCAACCGGTTGAGACGGTGCAGAGCAACATATTCGCATAATGCTCGCTACCCCCTGGTATATCCGTAACTCAACCCTTTATTTTTGTTGGCGGAAGTTCGATTCCTGAAACAAACAGTTAACTAATTAAGAATGACCTAATATTACAATGTCAAGTCAACTGCTCCAATCTCCCCCTTGAATTTTCCTTAAGACTCCGTTAGCTTTAATGTTTGTTGTAAGCCGGGCCCCGGCGGTTGAATAAATGAATCGATCAAACCTTTTCCCTTTGTCGAACACTTAACATAAAAGACTCTAATCCACAAAGAAGGGTCTATATTAAAAAGAGCCGGAAAGGACATTCGCCCCGTCCCGACCAGGTTCTGACCCTTTATTCATCGTCGCGCTAATTCCCTTCGTCTCCACGGAGCCCATCCTAGCTGTGAGTCCTTAACGATTGCATGGCACATAATGATAATCCTTTATTTGTTCACTAAATTTTGGTATTTAACCCAACTAGTAGCGCGCCAGTTTGCCTAACTAGAGCTGACAATGGCAAAAAGAGAAGTAAGCCCTCCTGTACCCAGCAAGAAATCTAACTGGTAAATACTTGTCAGTTAACTGGTATAGCTAACCGTTAAAATACGGAAAGTTTCTGGTCAAACGCAAATGGGCGTCGGGAAGATTCTAACCGAAAGTCGACCTATCGGTGAGCGTACGTGTTAGGTTAGTCCTACCGGTTATATAACCAGTGAGCTAACTGGTATTAATAACGGTTTTGGTTTGAGTATTTATATTAGGACTATAACTGGTAGCTCTAACTGGTAAGCAAATTCGTCAGTACTAACCTATAAAATACTTATACATTTTTAAGAAATAAAAAGTACTATAAATTGTAGAAACTAATAGTTTGCCATTTAATTTTTCATTCACATTACATTACATTACATTACGTAAAATTATTAAAGTATTCAATTAAGAGTTATTCTTTTTTTATAGCGTGCAGCTTTTGTTTGTGCCTGTTATGAGACAGCTCGGTGGATTTGCGAATTTCTTTAACAAAGTCGTCTTCGCCGAACAAATCTGAATAGAGATAAAAGTTTGATATATAAACTGTTATAAATAAAAACTAACGGATTATTTACCTGGGAATATATTATTAAATAATAATAAATTCTTTAATGCTCGCTTGCCGTGTCTTCCATCGTTATTTAAGTCGGATGCACACTCGTCAGTGATGACACTTCGGAAAACCTCATCGAAGGATTTAGATAACTTCATTTTTCCTAAGACTCGCTTCTAAAAATTTGGATATTTATTATTTTTTCACCATATTTTTAGTGAAAGACTTACCACTGCGTTTTCAAAATTATTTTGTTTCAATCTTTGCTCAAAGTCAAGCAGTTGAGCCCCCGATCATGCTTCATGCTTCTTGGAACCTGCAAAGTTATCTAGCTGTTCATAATTTTTTATTGCAGCTTGAAAGTTGCGTTTTTCTGCTGACACTAAGTTTTGAATTGTTTTTTTATTCATATTTCTTAAGTTTTACTACTATGATAAATTTTTAACACCAATTGAATTCATCACGAGAAGTGGCCAAAGTTCCCAAGAACTAAACAGCTGTTTATCGTCTATCGTTATAACATACGTTAGGCCTAACTGCAACAATAACCAGTTGAGGAAGAATATGCCAAGCCGTTAGGCGTCAGGTTAGACCTACGTAAATTATACTGAAACCCATGTGTGATAGTATTAGTGCATTCAAAAATGTGTAGTTGTATTGGTGACTTTCAGTATCGATTTCTTGCTGAACCAAACGATTCAAGCCAAGTATATTTTTTACTTATAGCTCTAGAGCCAGTAACTAAGAACTGCCTTACAATACTTCAATATTTATTAACAAAAAAATTATTATTTAACAAATGTATTTCATTCTTAGGAAATAAGTATATGTGCATTTTATATAGTTCTTAAAATATTGTATTAAGTTCAAACTTTTGATCTACTTTATTAGATAATGTGCTTTCCTTTTGCCTCTAAGACTTTTGCAAGGCGGTTTGGCATGGAATCTGCCAGATTTTGGAGAGTTTCATTGCTTATTAACTCCCATTCTGCAAGCAAAGCGTACTTTAAATGCTTAATTGAGTCGAACTGCCTCCCACCTTTATAAATCCTTGCTGAGAGGATACCCCAGAGGTCCTCAATTGGGTTCAAGTCAGGACTGATAGCCGGCCACTCCAGTACAGGTATTTTTCTTGAAGAAAAAATAAGCCTTTGTGGCTTTGATGTGTCGGATTGGAGCGTTGTCCTGTTGAAAAATCCATCTATCTTCGTAAAGATCGTCTGCAAAATCTATTAATTCACTCTACAGCAATTTAATTTAAATTTTTGTTTTTTTTTTATTGGAATAAAAGAGAGGCAAAGCCTAATTTCTCCCCCACGAAGTTTTGATACACTTGAAATAGCTTGTCACAACGGTTAGCGACTTCGACCAAACTCCGCAAATCAGCTTAAAAACATGATATATTACCCATGACCGTTTTTGAGAGCGATAATATTGGGAAAAACCAATTTTTTTTCTAAAACCCATTTTCGGACAACATTTACAAGAAGTAGTCATCCGATCCGGTCGGTTCCGACATATTAGCAGCGTGCAGTAAAAAGAAGACTCTGTGCAAAGTTTCAGCTCGATAGCTCCAAAACTGAGGGACTAGTTTGCGTAGAAACAAACAGACGGACAGACGGACGGACGGACAGACGGACGGAGAAAGCTTAATCGACTCAGCTCGTCATGCTGATCAAGAATATATATACTTTATGTGGTCGGAGATGATTCCTTCTATGCGTTGCAAACTTCTGGGCAAAATTATAATACACTTTTCAAGTGTATAAACATAGCCGAGACTTTCCTGCATATCCGAAACAGGCCCAAATCATCAGTGATCCACCGCCGTGATTCCTCTTATGGCGAGTTTCTCTTGGTTTTCTTAAGTCACGCCAATACTTATGACAGCCATCAGGACCATCAAGATTAAACTTTTTTTCATCCGAAAAAATAACGTTTCGGAATTCTTCGGTCCAAAATTTGTACCAGTCAGCAAACGCCAAATGAGCCTTAAGATGGCGTGGCAATAGCATCGGTACAGCCACCCGGGAACTATGTTTAAGGTTACAATTTTCAGTTAAAATTTGATGGATCCGTCTTCTACCGACATTGAGCTCTAAATGACGTTTAATGCCTGTACAAGACATTTGATTGTTTACAGCCAGGCGCTTAATCTCACGCTTGCACCTATCGTCGATGTGGCTCGGTCTGCCACTGCGTTTAATCTGACCATGGGAGTTTGGATTATTTAAGAAATTAGCTATCGTATTTCTGTGTCGAGACACTCTGGAAGCTATTTCAGTGATGGTAGCCCCACCTTCGTTCAATCCTTGGATTCGTCCGCGTTCCTCAGCTGATAAATGTGTTCCAATTTTTTTGTGTTTCTGCAACAACTACTTAATTTACTCTCAACTTTTCATTTTTTATCAAAACACATCCAATTTGTTGCACGCCGACCATTAAATGCACACTAATTGTTTTTTGCACATAAACTTATTTCCTAAGAAAATCAAATCTCGCCACTCAAATGTGTGATAACGGTACTAAGAATGATGACCAAAGAAGAATTATGCAAAAGCATTCTAAAAATAGATAACAACAAAAGACTCTTGCATAGCTAGAACATATGTTCTGTTACTATAGAGGAAGAGAGAAATTTTTTTTCGAAAAAATATTTTTATATATATATATTTTTATTTTTAGTATATTTTTAATTTAAATGATGGGTTGATTTGTTATTTTCCTTTTTTTTTTCCCCTTGTCCGTCTGTTTCTATGCCATCTCCTCCGTCAGTTTTAAAGCTATCTCAACCAAACTTTGCACAAAGTCATTTGGTATAAATAGGCTGCACATTTGTCGGAACCGGCCGGATCGGATGACTATAGCATATAACTGCCATAGGAACGATCGGTTGAAAAAGTAGTTCTACTGAGAAAAACTTTTTTGTTTTCAATGCGATCGCTCCCAACCCTCGTATTTATGAGTTTTTTATGCTTTCACATAATTTCATCAAGTTTTATGCAAATCGGGCAACTATATATTATAGCTGCCATACAAATGATAGGTCTGAAAAAAAGTTTTAGTATGAAAAACTTTTTTGTTTTCAATGCTATCGCTCCCAAACTCGTTACTGATCAATATAATATGCTAACACATAATTCTGTCAAGTCTGATCCAAATCGGAAGACTATAGCATATAGCTGCCATAGGAATGATCGGTCAAAAAATAGTTTTTGTGAGAAAAACTTTTTTGTATTCAATGGGAGCGTCTTCATACGTTCTAGTTTTAAATGTTATCGGTCTCAACACAATTTTAGAGAGTTTGATCAAAATCGGATGAATATATCGTACAGCTGTCATATAAAAAACTGGCAGAAATATATCATGCTCCAAGGGTATATAAACTTCGGTCGAGCCGAAGTTAGCTTTCCTCTATTTTTTTATTTTATTTATTTTGATTTTTGTTTTCAATGTTATGTTAAAAAAAGTCATTTTGAAAACACAATTTTTTTTCAATCTCGGTGGACCTTTCTGTGGAAATGCCCATATGTCGAGTTGCATTAAATCTTTATACAAAAAATAATCCCGTTCTGTTTTTATGTGGGCACTGGCGCAGTAGCGCCCACAGCAGATTACAGATTACAGCAGATTACAGAAGTCACATGATAAGATATCGCCCTGCCTGACACGTCTTTTGGTATCCAATGGTTCGGAGAGGTTCTTTAGAGATTTAGGGGTCAGTTGTTTTTGAAAACAACCAACCTCAATGTGCGAACAACCAACGTTGGTCAGTGGTCTCTTCATCAATTATCTATTTCAAATGGGGCCGTGAATACACAAAAGTTTCGATTCAACACTAATGAAATACTAGAAAAAACCTAGAATTTGGACTTGTTTCAAGTATTTTTGGTCGCTGAATTCAAATAAATTGTCCGATTTCCCCCAGCACGTCAGGTTTTAAATTATAATTTGAGTTTTTGATGTGAAACATTTTTTTTTCGTCGGTTTTAGAGGTAAAATTTGATTTCAGCGTCACGTGACGCTGCACGTCATTCGATATTTTTGTGTTGTTGTTTTATGGGGTTCACGGCAAACACACACACACACCAAGAGGATGGGCAGAGGGGTGATGCGTGGGGAAAGATGCTGAAGAGAGAGAGAGAAAGGGGGGGAGGGAACTGGGAAAGAGCTGGGTGGGAACTGACCGGGATCTGGGTGGAGTCTAGATGGAAGAGGAAGATGAGAGAACAACGAATCGGTATACTTTGGGCTTTGACTGTTTTAGTATTTCTTGAACTTTTTCTGCCTCAAGGTTTCCCCTAACGTTAAACATTCACACAAAATTTAAAATATATATATTTCACAAAAGTTTACACTAGTAAGGTAAGATAGTGGTTGTATAACCGGTAAAGTCCACGGTACCTTAAACTGCGAATACAATTTTAACAAAGAAAACAAATGAAATGAACTGTTTCTAGTTAACAAATCCAACCCAGACACACCTCTTCTTTTAGTCATAATAGAAAAAATACAAAAATTAATTGATAAAACACGTCGAATCAGAGATTTGATTGAATTTTGATATTTTGGACAGATGTTTTGTGGTGTTTTGCACGTACAAATGCGTAATAACTAAGTTAAACAAACGACAGACAGCGAATTCATTTGCACAATTCATTTTTTGTTTGATGCGCGGAGATAGCGAGGGAGGGGCGGGGGAGCAGGTAGAGATAGCTTTGCTCTACAGGTGTTAATTGCCTGACAGAAAAAAAAAAAAACACCGCTCATGTGCTAAGGCCAACGCCGTGCAAAGCGACCAAAGTCTTGAACAAATATGTATGTATATGTATTATACAATAAAACGTACATATAAACATCTATCCATATATGTTAATAGATTCAATCATTTAATTTGTTTTTTTTTTCCTTTTCCAGCTCTCCAACAAAATGGGACGCTGGGGACGACAAAGTCCGGTGCTGGAGCCACCAGATCCACAACCACCACCCATACCGCCCCGCACTTTCATGCGACAGTCGAGCATAACAAAAATTGGCAACATGCTTAACACGGCCATCAATATGAATGGAGCCAAGAAGCCGCAAAGTAAGTTGAATTGCGCGCCCATCTGTCGATATATCGATAGAAAAATACTAAAACAAGTCTTGCCTAGCATGGGCCAATGGGCACACTGATTACCAAGTACCGTCAGTACGGTCACACTGCGGCGCCGGACAATTGTCAAAGTTGGTCACACTCGATATTGAGCGCATTATACGTAATTTATTTACAACAATTAGTCATTAACTAAGCGAAAATTGTTAACGGCGCGTTCTAGTGTTATATCCGCCATGTACATAGTTTAACAGTGCGTAAATTTCGTAATCTTCGCCGCCAATGCGTCCAACTCTTTAGCAATTCGTTGTATCAGAGGTCACGACTGGTCTGCCTCTTTCTCTCTGCAACAAAAGAGGCGGCAAAAAGTGGAAGAAGCAGCAGGCGCAGGCAGAACAAGCGAATCTCCTCTGGCTGTTTTAGCAAACGCTTAGCCATATTTGATTTATTCGGGAATTAATATTTCTGAGCAGCAGATTAAATTGCATTTTAATTAAACATTATTTCTGTGTGTGACTTGCGTGTGCGTACGTGTGTGTATGTGAAGTCACGCGGTTATTGGGCTTTGCATTGTTATATTTACAAAAAATGTTCAAAATGTGTTGAAACAAAATAAATATATCTCTGTATGTGTGTACGTTCGTATAAACATTTTGAAGGTTAGACTTGTACCCGTTGCAGACGACACGGCGAAAAGAAAACTGCGATAAAACAAAGGCGCAAAAAAAAGAAGAAAAAACGTTAACGGTCTAAAGGGGGGCGTGCGGTGTACTCATGTTTGTTTTGACAAAATAGAATAAATAATATTAATCTGCCAAGCGTAATTATCGCGTTTTCCAGCCTCTACCGTGTGTGTGAAGTAATTTTTTGTACTTTTTGCAAAATCTCAACCACCGGCTGCACTTACACGCACGCACACACACGCGCATGCTGCTGCCGCTGTCGCCGCCGCCTCTGCTGACGTTGCTCTCCCTACTTTTCCAGTTCTTCCCCACACATGTCGTTGTTTCTACGTGCTTAAGTTGTGTTTGAAATTCATATAAATAACAAAAGCAAAGTTGAGAGAGCTTCAACTCCTTTGACAGACCGCAAAAAACAAAAAAAAAAGAGCGCGCTTAACTCCTCCACAAAAGCAATAACAACAACAACTGAAACCCGAAAGCTACTGTGTGTGTGAGAGAGAGAGAGCAGCTCCTTGGCCTTCTTTCGTTCTTGTTGTTGTTGCTGCTGCTGCTACTGCCGCTGCCTGTCGCAACGCAAACTGTTCAACTGTCATGGCCGGTAAGTCGAATTGTTGTCTTCTTCTTCTTCGCTGGGGGCTGCCAACTTTTTGTTGTATGTGTGCGTATTTTCGAATTTTGAACCAATTCCATGAGAAATAAACAAACTAATCAAATAATGCTGCAAGTCATAAACAACATTTTGTTTTTGTAGTCCTATCAACTAGCATTGATCTGATCTTTGCACTTGAAAAATTTGACGTGAGCCGCATTCGAATTTGCCTCTACCCACACAACATACATACCCTCTGCCCCGCGAGGATGCGAATTTCTAGGTGTCTGGTCTAAGTGAGCTCAATTAAGCTTATAATTCCTTTCCATCCCTGACCGCAAACACAACAACCATAATTAAATAATAAACAATTGCACACGAATTTACTGTCGGTGCAAATAAGTACGGTCAATAGATAGTTGCTCCAAGATACGCCGCCGAGACAACGTTTATGTATCTGGATCGTGTTTTGCCTTGTGTGTAAATTGAGTTAAAGTCAACGTGCCAACGGCAATGTATGCCTGCCACCCAGTCTGTCCTCCCCTACCCCTCTCCACCCCACCCCACCCACTACTATCGATGCTGTCACACAACGTGCCGTCGCAAATCGAATCATTCTTTTGGGGTCCAAGTGCTGCATGTGTATGCAAAATTATCAGCCAATTTTATATGCCGACACTGTTGTTTGATTTTGAGACTTGTGTAGTTCTAAATAATGTATCTGCAAGATACGCACAAGTAACACAAAAGCAACAGGAGACTGGGGAAGAGTTGAAGTTGTTTAATGCTTTGCATATGTGAGAGACCATACAAAATGGCACAAATTCACTGTGGGATAAGATTTTCTAGTCTGGTGTCACAAAAAATTATAATTTCAATTAGAGATGAACCAAACCGATCCGCTGACACACAGGTGTCCTTCAATAATGCTGAAACGGTTCGGTTTCGTGAACCGAAACCTTTGTCTTAAAACCTTCCTAAGCCACAGAACCGATTTCCGAGGGGTTCGCATCCCTAGTTTAAACACAATGGATTAGTTTTTAAACTGCGTTTGGTTTTCATCTTCAATTCATCTGGTTTGGATATAACCAATCTGAAAGTTTAAATTTTTATTTAAAATGTTGTCCTTCTCCCCAATATTCTATTTCTTTCAAAGCATGCAAAATTGTTTAAAAATTGATCAATTCAAAGGTTTAGTTTCCTTGCTTGACACACTACTGAGAGAGCTTACCTATAAATACTATTCATATTTAAATCTAAACATTGCTAATCTTAGAATCGAGTTTTCCAATACGAAAATTCGAGGGGACAATTGAAGATAATTTTCGTGTGCTGAACACGAGTCTGTTTTGAGAATTGGTCCATCACGTCTTGATTTTTGTTAATTTGGGTCTAAAGTTGCTTAAAAATAACATATTGGACTAAATTTAGAAGCGATTTGTGGAGAACCTACACTTTCATTTTGACTCTCAGAGATATTATCATAAAGTAACATAGTATGTACTACATTACATACTATTACATAACTTTAAAATAAACTATGTCAAACAATTCTGCCATTTAAAAAAAAAAGGTCTAAAATATATTGTGTACTACCCATTTATATGCAATGGATGACGTTGAAATTGTTCAAATTACCAAAAATTGTCGTTGATTCGTTTTCAGCCCAAGAAAATTAAAAAGAATCGGCACCATCCCTTCAAAATACTAGGATCCATCAAGTTATAGGGGCTATACAAATCTTTACTGGAGAATTTCGTATTGTTTTGCATTGGTAGCAAAGTTTTCAGTGAAGTTTTGGGAAAAACTATTCCACAATAGGCACCAGGTTTATTATAACTTCAATTGCTAGATCACACCTAATCTAAACAGTATATAACTGTATATATTCTTGATGGATTTTAAAGCTGTTTTTGATACAATATGAGATGATATTCTTAAGGGGGGAAACTGGGAGATATTATCGTCATACACTTTACTTTTTGCTCTAGCTTGGCTTCATCCTCTTTTCTTTCTCCTCTTCTTTTTACCTGGCCAAAATTAGAGCAAAATTTATCAGCGGGCTTTTTTAGCCGGTTAGTAATCTGCAATAAATCATTCACTTTGGCATTGTGATATAGATTTCTGTAAATTTTGGACTTACGATAGTCATGTCAGATTTGATCTTCATTTTCTTTGATACAGGGTTTGTCCGGAAAGTAATAGGACTGATTTTCTTCGGCTGGATTCGGTAGAGGGCTTTCCTAGATAACGAACGAGCGGCTGTTCGGTTGTCATCAAGCACCTGGAGAGTCAAGATAGGCATTTTCGCGCGACGTGTTTCTGCGACAGAGACATTTGATATGATCAAGCATGCTTACCCCAATGTTGCTTTAGCAAGAAGTGGTGTGTTTCGGTGGCACCAGTCCTTTTTGGAGACCGTGCTGGAAGACAATGTGACTCGTGTGCGCAAAGTTTTGAACTCAGACAGTCGACTAAGTATACGTTCATCTGGGCAAGATGTTCAATTTAGCTAAATCTGTGCTTCATGACATTGTGGCGGAGCATTTGAACATGCGCAAGGTGTGCGTCAAGATGATCCCAAATATGAACTTAACTTGAAAAGTGACTGCTTGTCAACAGCTACCTAAGCAGGGCCGGCATTTCAACGCTTCCGCAGCCGCCCTACAGCCCAGATGTGGGCCCCTGGACATTTTTTTGTTTCCCTGCTTCAAGGGCGAGCATTATGAGACGACAGAGGGGATCAAGCAGCATGCACCGCTCTCAAGGCTCTGACGTCTTTAATGCTTGGAAATCGCGCTGTCAGTGCGCTGCATCGACGCAGAAGGAGTCTATTTTGAAAGTTTGTGAAGAGATGTAATGATTGGCTCAATAAATATTTTTAAATCGACTCAGTTCTATTACTTCCCGGACAAACCCTGTATACTTACAGATATTAGTCGGTCATGCCAGCTGCATACAGCGGACCTTCCTCATCTCCAAAAAATCTGTTTTCAGCAGCAGCTCTCTCTGCTCTGCGTGCCATTTTGCCTTCTTTAGATGCGGCCGTAGCTCTAGTTTCTGAGCGGTTTAGTCGGTAGTAGCACTAAGTAGGATAGCATTCGATATTTATCGATTCAAGTCGATTAATAATCGATTTCGATTTGCGGCGACAACATTTACGTTCAAATTCAAGAACTCAAAAATTTCTTGTTTTAGCCAAGACATTGTTCCACTAAAAAAGGCTATCAGGCCTGTTCCCGTTTTCGATTTCGATCAAATCATGTGGAATCGAAATTGATTTCTGTTCCCGTTTCCGAAAAACGACCAAATTATTCGGTTTTAAAAGTTTGGCCTTTCAGTGAGTGAAATGAAAAGTAATTGACAATTTTCATGTCAACGGTTATATTTTTTAACTATCAAATATTACTATGTTATCATATATTGGATTTTTAATTTTAGAAATATATGTTTTTAAATTATACCAAAGTTGTACCCCAGAAATTGCATGTAGCCGAAAGCAAAAACGATCGAAATGAAACTGAGCTGGTTCACAAATCCGCATTAGCGAATGCGCAGTGTTGATCGAAATTGTTCATGTTACCATTCAGCTGAATTATAGTTCGAAAACGATTCGAACTTTCATTCGAAAAGAAATTCGATTTCTATTTCACTCGGAAACGGGAACATCAAATAAGAACGATTCGGAATTACAATCATTTTACTTTTTTGAATCCACTCGGAAAAGGGCACAGACTTGTATATCTTCTAAACAGGGCATAATACCGGAACTGGAACCGGAACCGTTAACCGAAATAAACCGTTTCAAATTGCGTACCGGAACCGGAATCGAAACAAATTTTTTTTTTGGGAACCGAAAACCGTTTACCGTTATTATTGGAACCGATATAACCGGAACGAAACCGAAACGTTGGTACCGGTACAGTTTCGTTTTTTTACTTTTGCAGAGCGCATCGTAGTTTCAGTCAGACGTTTGTAATGCAAAAAAGCAATCATAAAACGACCTTTACACGCTGCCAGATTTTCTTTCAACTTTTTAGGAGTCATAACATTTAAGCATCCATCAATTGCCCCACGCGTTGGAGCTCAACCTACAGGATACCAAAATATTTGCTGGCGGAAGACATCTTCAACTCTTGCTCCAATTTTGTGGCTGCAGATAAGGACTTTCTTCTGAACCGGAAAGGGTGGGACTCAGTTCGCGAACTAACTACTAAACTTAAAGCCGAAACTCGAGTTTGGGCGATTTTTATTCCATTTGGATTCACTGCAAATTGGAAATATCAAAAAATTCGTTCTCTCTTGCGAAATCGTTTTTTCAGGAAATAGAAAAGCGAGAGAAATCCCTTTTTAAAAACAATGCTTTTCTATGAGCAATATTTTTGGACCCTAGGTCTAACGTAACGCTAAGTACTGAGCAAAAAAATACTTGTATCGATCTTTTACATAATAGTTAAAAGTTTAAATTCTGGTTCATTTGAATGCGCCGACGAAGTTGAGGCATATTGATTTTGATTCTTGATAATAATCCTCTACAAAGTTTCCAGAATTATGTGCGATTTTAAAAGTCGTTCTTTCTGTTCCATCTACACAGGTAAGCGGGCAACGCCTATTGCATGGACTCAACCACATTCACTGCAATTATGTCACTGCTAGCAAATTACCAGAATGCTATATAGTGGACGTATAAAATTCGAAGTTAAATTCGAAAACTAATAATACATAATAATATATAATATTTATGAGCATATAATGTAATCATTAGATCTTACGTGTTAACTACGAAAAAAATACGAAATATGAAGGATATGGGCATTTCCAAAAAAAGGTCCACCTGGCCCAAAAAATTAAAGTGGTTTAAAACACTATATTTGATATAATTTTTATAGGGAAACAATCCAATTAAACTAATGTAAGCTAATCTTACATTTACTAATAACCCAATTGAATATATTCGCTTTCACGGCCGTGCTAGTGCGATTTTTCTCATTTTGACATTAAATTTGCTTATTTTTTTTGGAAAAAAGTGACTATAAATTACATGTACTTTCGCAATCTAAAATCTTTCTGATGGTACAAAGGCTATACAAGAATGCATAAGAAACCATGAGAAACTATGCCAATGCAATTAACTGTATGTTTTTGCTACGCATTTAAGCAGAAACCACATAAATATGATGATGGAAAAAATGTCACGTTCGACATGTCACGTGTCGACAGAGATAAATATTTTTTTACAAAAAAGTACTCAAGATTTTTAAATAAAATAATGTACATTTCAAAGAACTGTGCATTCATAAGATATTAAGATTATTTGGGCTTAATTATTGTGTTAGGTTTCGCTAAAATTTGTCTTTATATAATAGCTGCTCGTGAAAACCACTTCTGTTTTTGTCACGTTCGAAAAGACTGCAATTTTGTCATTATTTTGGAAACCGAATTTCACTTGATATACACTTTAACACTAATTAAAGTGCTTGCTGAGAGCTATATTATACAGTAAAAAAACAAATTAAAAATTCGATTTAATTTGACTTTTTTCCTTTTTCATTTTGTACGACGGTCCCGGTTCGACAGAATGGAAATGCCCATATATAATTTTACTTTAAATGTAAACCATTCATTTCGTGTTGAATTTTGATTCGTTTTATTAAACAGGAATAAAATGATTTAGATTTATCTCAGAGTTTAGTTTTTTCAGTATTAAAAATAACTATTACTTAAATCGGTTCGTACCGGTACGTACCGGTATACCGAAATAAAAATGCGGGTACCGTATCGAAACCGAAAACAATTGAAAACCGAAATGGAACCTTTAACCGAAACATTCATTATTTCGGGACGTACCGGTATCGGAACCGGAACAATTTATCTCCGACCACATAAAATAAATATGTTCTTGATTACCATTACTACCTGAGTTGAAATGTTCGTCTGTTTCTGTGCTATTTCCTCCTATTTCACCCACCCAGATACCACCAAGGTGAGATCCCAGATCCCACCCACATCCCACTCAGATCCCTTCCAGATACTCCCATATCACCCAAAAACACCAACACCCCCCCCCATAAACCCGATCCTACTCAGATACGTCCCACAGCCCACCTATAATCCCACAAATATTCTAACCAGAGATCTACCCAGACCTAAAAGATTCCGACAGATCCTACACAATTCTTAACCAGATTCCGCCCGGACCCCCCCCACAACCCCCCAAACCCCCCAAAAACCCACCAAAACCAACCAACCTAAAATCCAAAAAAAGGCCCAGCTTCACACCGGATCCCACTTAGATTCCGCCCAGATCCTAACCAGATCCCACCCACAGATCCACAGTTTAGATCCCACACAAATCCCTCCCAAATACCGCCAGATTCCACCCAGGTCCTACCACTTTGCTACACCCCTCTGCCCGTCCTCTTGTGTGTCTGTGTCAGCGTCACGTCCGAAATCTAATTTTACTCCTACTTTAATCGACCGTACCGAAATTAAAGATGTTTCACATCAAAAATTTAAGTCCGAATGCAGTTAGAATCGATTTTTTCCCCCTACTTTAATCGACCGTACCAAAATTAAAGATGTTTCACATCAAAAAATTTAAGTCCGAATGCAGTTAGAATCAGAGTGACTTATCATGGTGCTCTTTTTAATTGGGAAAAAACGGGGACAACTTTGCTTGAAGAACAGACAGACGAAAGGAGTAAGTTTAATCGGCACGGTTCGTTGCCCTGATCAAGATTGTGTATGTAGTTTATGGGGTCGAAAAATAATATTTCTATAAAGTTGCAAATTTCCAACAGTTTGTTTTCTCTCCAGTATTTGTAAATACCGTTTGCCTAAAATGATATCTCGCTAAAAATATATCTGTGCCTTTAATTGGCCGTTGTCTTCTTGACTGCCCCTTTTCATCACATTCATTTCTAAAATAGTTTTCGTGATAACTTTTTTGCCAAATATAAAACTTAATTGCTTAGTCATTCAGTCTCGCTCTTTGTCTCATGTATAATAATAAACATCCCTCTCTTATCTTGGTAACATGGCTACCAAAATGGATTTTCTAAAACCACGCCCGCTAACCTATCTCCCTCCCAACCAGCCAGCAGTCACTGCAATAGAACATTGTTTTGTAAACAATTTCTATTGAGCAGGCAGTAGTCAGGTGGTTGTCAGTCAAGCGCGCATTTCTCTAGGTCGTTCATTTGTCTGTCCCCATCATTTGGCAAGGAACAAACGGATATGTTGTGGTGGTTGTGGGACGATGGGGAGGAGAGGCGCTCATCGCGTGGTTGTGTTAAATAATTGTGTCAATATTTGAGTTCCATTATTGTTCCATTTTATTTTTTGTGGAACTTATCGCATTTTGAACGCTCTAATCGAGCGAGAGAATTTTTTAGATTTTCGAATTCAGCACTTAAAGCGTAATTATTTTGTGCAAACTTGTTTTAGGTATTTAAGCTGAAAATGGTTGTAATTGCGGCGGACACCTTGACCTGGGAAAACTGGCTTGGGTTTTAGGCAATCACCTAGATAGCTTGGCTTCATTCCTTGTCTCTCCTTACACTTTCGCTTTTCGACTTGAGTTCAATGACTCTGAAACTGTAATGTGGGGGTGGTGGAGCCAGCTCCGTCGTCGTTCGCATTATTTTCACGACTAATAATAGACAACAGAAGGCAGAGCGCAGCGTCAAAATTATGACCGACTAACAGTCTGACGAGAGACTGATCCTATTACGGGCGGAGCAAAAGAAACCAAAAACAATTGCTTTGCCTCGTCAATCACATCATGACGTTGCCAATGAGGTCAGTACACATGGGACAAGGGCTTTTGCAGAGAATAGAACATTTCGAAATGATGAAAAAATTGCCAAAAAAAAAAAAAAACGCGCACTCAGGGCAGACAGACTAGCGAGGAGATAGCGGAGAAAGAGTGCAAAGTACAGTTGGCGCTGGGTATAAAGAACTTGTACACCTCAATCACAATTCTGCTGCATAACATCTCTGCCAAGTGGTACTCTTAAAAGGTATAAAGCTGTGGTGGGACACAACAACTAACCACAACTCGCAAGACAGTAGGGTGCCCATCACCGGTGTAAAATTATGAAACGACAGAATTCTCTCATTTATTGCTACGAAAACTACCAATGATTCGGCTCTGATACGGTTCGTATTGGTTCTTGGATACACTTTTGTATTCAGAATATAAATATATATTTTGGTAAACTGTTTCGGTTCGATAAGATCTTAATAAAATTTTTAAAAGTCACAAAACCAGACTTTGCAGTAACAAGCTAAAAGTGTCAGCTTGCACAAATATAAAAATTTGATTAAAATGTTTTTAATAAACACCGCAAAATGCCAAAGAAAAGTGGTTAAAGTGCGGTGAATCACACAATCAAAAATACATGAATATACACTAAGAGAAGCTGGGTCATGGATGTTTGTATGCGTTGTATTACATAACCTTGTCATGCACAATAGAAGTGCGGACAATTTTAAAATAGATTTAATCTCACATGCTGAGGATAACAGAAATAACAAATAATCTTGTTAAATGATGGAGAAGAGAAACGCAACCTATTATATCGCTTGATAAACATCAAATAATTCCATAATTATAAATTTTAATTATTTTAATTACAGCATTTTCATTTTATTAAGAGAATTTTTTAATATACATTCAAACTGCATTTGCACTTGTCTGAGTTTCTCATATGGCTGTAAAATACTGTGAACTGTCTATCAAAAAACTCATAAACTCTGGAGCAATACTATAGCCGCACCTTGTATTTTCAGTGTACGCATAGAAAGAGTAGAGGTAGAAAAACTTTGCGATTACCGTTTGAAAGAGCGTTAAAAATGAGAGAAAATAAATGACAAACATCAACACTCTCAGTGCAATAATTAACCGTTATGTCTTATTTTCGTTTTGTGAGTGGTGCACTACTATAGCCGCACAATATTATTTCTTATTCTGTGTTTGCTCGCGGCGAACTTTTTTTGGCGTACCTACTTGGTTGAGTAACTATTTGTAATAAATTCGTAAATATGCCAAGTGGGCCAGTGCTGTCAGATGTCGAGAAATGCCAATTTCTGGCGCTTAAAAGTGGGAATTGCTCATTTCGTGAAATTGTCTAAAAAATTGGTCGCTCCGACAAAGTTATGCGAAATTTTTGTAAAAACCGAATTGAATATGGAAAAAAAACACGTAGGACGTAAGCCGAAGATAAGTCAGCGAGACCAGCGCCGATTATTGAGTGCTGAAAGCAATTTATAAAAGACCGCTAATGCGTTAGCGGCTGAATGTGGCCTAAAAGTGCCTCGCTGGGCCGTTGCAAGGCCTTTAATGAAATCTGAAAACATAGTGCTACGAATATTTAAGGTGGCAGCAAGGTTACTGGATCACCATAAAGAAGCCCGGATGAAATTCGCCACAGATAAAATAAGTACTAACTGGTCAAAAATAAAAAGTTTTTATGGAGCAATGCAAATATTAATTTATCTTTCTTGATCATTTTCTCGGATGGGAAACAGTTTAATTTGGACGGTCCTGATGGGTTTTCGCACTATTGGAGGGATTTGAGGAAGAAACTCCTGTAATTTTCTATGAGAAGTTTTGGAGGAGGATCATTAATGGTTTGAGCTGCGTTCTGCGAGTGTGGATGATTAAAGCTGGCATTTCCAAGCACTCATATCAACTCAAGGCAGTACGAGGACATTTTTTAAATGAATTTATTGCCTTTTCTTCGCGGTCGAAAGCGTCTAAAGCTCATTTTCCAAAAGGACAACGCATAAATGCACGGCTTGAATGCAATAATACTCGGTTTTTGGAGTGGCCCGCGTGCTCGCCGGACATGAATACGATAGAAAACCATGGAACCATCAGAAAGACTATTTTTCATATTATCAGAAAGTTGTGTAAGCTTTTACACCATATAAGATATCAAACAAGAGTAAGTCCCGTGTGATCAAGTCACTGTCACAAAATGTAGCTTTTTCCTGATTAGATTACCCAAGTGTCAGCAATAATAACAGCTGTTGTGCCAATGGAGTTGCCATTGGCCATTGGGCGAAGATGGTCTTACCTGAGTGGCAGAGAGGTTTAGCAGTGTGGGGAAAGTTAAAAACTGCCTACTCCCATGAGTTGTGTATGGCCAAGCATAGCTCAAAATTTTCTTTCTTTTTTATGTTATGTAAAAATGTCATAATATTTCTTATAAATGAATCCCAAGAGCTGGATATATCGTCGTGATTCGCGAACTCTGATATTCAATTGCAAACAAAGCAATCCAAATTCCATACCATATAAAGTATATGTTGGAGAAGCCTGTTTATTCATTTTATTTTTATAACAGATAACTGCTAGAACCATCATGGAGAATGAGTATTACTCTCCGAAGAAAATTTGCTGAGATGACACAGCTTCTGTCCGAAATTAGTCAGCTGTTCGCTCTCGCTTACACTCTCTGGATACGATAGGGTCAGCTGCTCGCTCTCTGAAAACATTTGGGAATATGGTCGTCTCGCTTTAACCACATCTTTTTCATATCTTTTTGGGCACGCAAATTTGATCTCTAATACTTATTGCTACCTGGACTCGTAAAGAAGTGTCTTTCTCTAATTCCAGAGCTTAACTAACTATTAGCCATGGTGTAATTATACAAGATATAGGTGTTGAAGCAGGCTGCCTGTTTTTGGGGATACCACCAGTGGAATGGCTGAAGAACATTCAGTAACAAAGAGGATGTCAGTGTGAAAGGTTGTCTCCACTCAAGATTTTTTTTTTTAATTTTGATTTTGTGATTTGTGGAAAGTGGCCTTGTAATGCAGGCCTATAATATCTTCATGTGCTGTTTGCCCCAACAAAATAACAAATTAATTCGCAGACCCAGAAGGAAGTTGTCTATAGGAGTATGCGGTAAACCAAGGAGAAAGATAAAATTATTTTTAAATTATTTACGTCTGACTTTCAGTCACTCAGTGAGCAATGATTTCGTCAAGTATTTGGCTTTAATGCATGTGAATTATCAAATGTGTTCGACCCCCAGTGGCTATGGCTGGGGAACTTTGCGGTAAAAATTACTTGCGTAGGGGATGACTGCAGAGTATGCGAGTTGCATTCTCTTCCTTGTGGTTGTTCTGGCTGGAGAAATATTTTCTTTATTTGTATTATTGTCCGCGGCCGTAAGCTGGCTCAGATCACCTCTAGATCGTCTAGTTACTGAGATTTAGATGTTCATACGGACAGACGGGCATGGCTACATTGTCTCGGCTGTTGAAGCTGATCAAGAATACATATACTTTATATCTGAGGAGGTGCTTTCTTTGCCTGTTACCCTTTTTATACCCGTTACTCGTACAGTAAAAGGGTATACTAAAGTCGTGCAAACGTATAACAGCGAAGGAATCATTCCGACCATTATATATATTCTGATCACCACCCGATATACCTTTCCGTCTTTGTGAACACCTGATCTCGAGTAAAAGCTGAGCACCAAATTTTAACTCTTTTTGTGCACGCAGATCAGTTTGTTTCAAACCCACGCCACCCCCGCCCCCACAAAATTTTAATTAATTTCATTTCAATTAATTTCAAACTTAAATTTATATTCGCAATCGCTGAAATTTTCATCAAGATCGGATATAAAATAGTCGAGTTTAAGAAATGTTTCATACTTTTCGGATGTTCCCACAGAAACACAGGAACGCTTTTAAACATTTCTTCTCATGAGTAACGGGTATATCGAAGTCGGTTAGAGCCGACTTTAACTTACGCTCTTGTTATATCCCGTATACCCTTTTTACTCTATATGTAACGGGTATAAGGAACTACATAATTATCAGGCATGCTCTCAATTCCACTACTTTTTGAAGTCGAAGGTGAGAGAGGCAGACTTTTCTGGATACATTAAACAAAAAATTCCTTGCAAATCAATTTCAGATGTGAATGCTAATCAAACTTCAATAACAATTTCTAAATGGATCACAGAATTAAGAAAAATTCACTTTGTGTACATCTAGCAACTGTAAGAGGGCGTAATTTTGCCATTACTTATCATTTCACCGACCAACATGGATTACTTTTCAAAACGAATAACTTTTTCGTTTTGGTGTTGCGAGAACATGACTCAATTACACTTTCGAAAAGTAGCCATGGAAGTGGAATTGAGAACAGGCCTGTATACATTACGAATTTATTTTTCCTAAATTCTTGAATTATTTTGATACACCACCACAGGTGTTGTTTCGTGAATTTCTGATGACTCTACCTTGTTAATTATACCATGCACCATGCTATTAGCTTCACATTTCATTACTCCAAATCTCATATCTCACTTGACACTAAACACTTGACTTACTTGGCAGAGAACGATTCTTTCGTCCCACCATATTCCACCAGCAGTAGGCACTATCGAAAGTGTCACGCAAAACTCTTCCAACCAAATTTCAACACAAATCTCTAGTGTTTTGTTAGGAGATGTACCAAAATTTACGAACCAAACAATTTTAACAAGCAAATCAAATTTGGGAATTGTAAACAACATTATTTTTCTGCATAGGTTGCATTAAATGAATAAATTATTTAATTCAGCGATGGCCTTTGGTACCCCCAGGGGGCAAAAACATTTCGCTATTCACACGTACACAACCCGAACGCATGCCGAAGCTGAGACCAAGAGAGCAGAAAGCCGTCATTTGCTCGCCGGAGTTCTCGGCGCTTTAGTTTTGCACACTAATACATTCTCACTTTTTGGCCTCGCTCACGTTGAGCATCGCTGATTTAATTGGTTTAATCATTGAAATTTGCGTTTTAATAATTGTTCGCAAAAGCACCCAAAGTCTTTCCATTTCAAACAAAAGTCACCACCTCAGTGGCTCTCTGTAAATGGTGTCGCCATCTAGGTGACAGCCGGCGAATTAAGGGCTGGCAAGTTATACCTCATATTTGGCGCCAAGAAATTGTTAAATTTTGCATTGTATTTATGAAGACTTATGATATGATATGACTTAAATTTGAACTATAATTTAAAATACATCATAAAACCAATTACACAATCAGAAAATTTCAGTTAAACATCAAGTTAACCCATAACTAAGAAAAGGGAAATTTTTGGAGATTAATTCAGCTCTTTTTTTAGAGATGTAACTTTAATTGGAACAGTTTCTGTTCCAACTAAATTTTCAAATAAGAAAATGAAATCTCTTGAAGTTCTGGGACACCGACGGATTTTTCGAGCGTTTTGCAAACCAACCGAGACCAAGAACTCTAAAAGAGTTTATTTTGCATAAAAAGTAGACGGCCTATATTATCGTATATAACGATTTATTTTTCATAAAAAAAGTTTATGACATTTACTTTTACTTGAAGAAAATTGGGATATTAAAAACATCTTTCCAAAGTGGTGAGTCCTCGACTCAAACTGTGCGAAATTGAAAAAAATTTAACAAAAAAAAACAATTTGTGGATCAATTCGTGAAGCGATTTCGTGAACTGGATGTTGGTGGATAAACCAACCCGTGATCTCTCCGGTGCGCTCGAACGAAAACATTGCCAAGTCAGCCGTGGTGGTCATTTGACCAAAATCGTTTTTCATAAATACATGACAAGAACCAACCTTTCTAATAAATTTTCAACCTTTGAAATATATCGAGCCGTTTTTTTTATAGCAAAATTAAATTCCATTTCTTAAATGGACCACCCTGTACTTCTTATAATTGCAGGCAGATCAAGTTTATTTTCTACTTTTGACAGGTACAGAGTATGTTATAGTCGGGCTTGACCGATTTTCTTACTTGTTTTCTTTTTTTTTATGTTTTGCGGTGTTCAATGTCTTTAGTCGCCAAATAGATGCAAATGTAATATTCTCATCCAGCCCTAAAATGGCTTTGCGAGTGTCTACTGTATTATATGATAGAAAACGAAACACATTTGCGAAATGAATGTTCGCCAACAACGTCATCGTTTACACAACGTGCGACGTATATAATATTTGGCCACCAGCTTAAAGAGTAGCCGCTCCTAAGGCCAAACGACTTGTAAGGCCTGGAATGGCGTCATTAGTAAATATTTGAGCAGGGCTGAGGACACCAGAACGTCTCCGTCTATTGATTGGGTGTAACAAGTTCAAGAATTGACATTTTCCACTGTAAATAGAAAGCAATCTCAAAGTGTCACCAATCGTTCTCATCACTTGCCTGTTTCCTCTTTTTCTTTGCTCTTCTCCTTTAGGTAATGGAGAGGCATCGTGGTGCTTCTCACAGATTAAAGGCGCCTTAGACGATGATGTCACAGATGCAGACATCATATCCTGTGTGGAATTCAATCATGATGGCGAGCTGCTGGCCACGGGCGATAAAGGCGGTCGAGTCGTCATCTTTCAGGTAAGTGCTTGCTGGCCTACTGTTTGAAGTGGCATTGTAACCACATTACCATTCTTTCTGTCTTGACAGCGTGATCCTGCCTCGAAAGCCGCCAATCCCCGACGCGGTGAATACAATGTCTATTCGACATTCCAATCGCATGAGCCCGAGTTTGACTATCTCAAATCGCTGGAAATCGAAGAGAAAATCAATAAAATTCGATGGCTCCAACAAAAGAACCCCGTGCACTTTCTGCTCTCCACCAACGACAAGACCGTGAAATTGTGGAAGGTCAGCGAGCGCGACAAGTCGTTCGAGGGCTACAATACGAAAGAGGAGAACGGACTGATCCGCGACCCGCAAAATGTAACCGCCTTACGAGTTCCTTCTGTGAAGCAAATACCCCTCATGGTGGAGGCCTCGCCACGCCGCACCTTTGCCAATGCACACACCTATCACATCAATTCAATTAGCGTTAATTCGGACCAAGAGACGTTCCTCTCCGCCGACGACTTGCGCATCAATCTCTGGCACCTGGAGGTGGTCAATCAGAGCTACAACATTGTGGACATTAAGCCCACCAATATGGAGGAGCTGACAGAGGTCATAACGGCAGCGGAATTCCATCCAACCGAATGCAACGTGTTTGTGTACTCCAGCTCCAAGGGCACAATCCGATTATGTGATATGCGGTCGGCGGCGTTATGCGATCGGCACAGCAAGCAATTCGAGGAGCCGGAGAATCCGACGAATCGCAGCTTCTTCAGTGAAATAATCAGCTCGATAAGTGACGTAAAACTGAGCAATTCGGGGCGTTACATGATCTCCAGAGACTATTTGAGCATCAAGGTGTGGGACTTGCACATGGAGACGAAGCCCATTGAGACCTATCCGGTAAGTCCGAATCGTCAAGCAGTTCCCCCCAGCGAATTATAATCAATTTCCGCCCAGGTCCATGAATATTTGCGCGCCAAGCTGTGCTCCTTGTACGAGAACGACTGCATCTTTGACAAGTTCGAGTGCTGTTGGAATGGCAAGGACAGCTCCATTATGACGGGCAGTTATAATAACTTCTTCCGTGTCTTTGATCGGAACTCGAAAAAGGACGTCACCCTGGAGGCCTCCCGCGACATTATCAAACCCAAGACGGTGCTCAAGCCACGAAAAGTTTGCACAGGCGGCAAACGGAAGAAGGACGAGATCAGTGTCGATTGTCTCGACTTCAACAAGAAGATACTGCACACCGCTTGGCACCCGGAAGAGAATATAATCGCAGTGGCAGCCACCAACAACCTGTTCATATTTCAAGATAAATTTTAGCTATCACTCACACATCAGCCTGGGCCACAGCCCATAATGTTGCCTCATCCATTATTAATGTTAGTTCGAAGCAGTTGTTCCAAAAGGCGCGCTATCGCAGTTCACTTAAATCGTTTGCCCCTCAACATTCACTTACCTCAGCAGAGTCAGCAGGCAGATCCAACAACCATGCACAGAGAGAATCGTTTCCATCAATGCCATAGCAAAAGCTTTGTAACATTTCTCCTTAGCGTACGTACTTGAAAAAAAAATCAAACAAAAAAAAAAAAAAAAAAAACAAAGAAAAAACCGTAAAAAACAAAACAACAAATTTTTATACATAACATTTATAAATAGTGAAGCGTAAAGTTGATTTAGCGCAATTAAATAATAACCGAATCGATTCCCATAAAATTTTTGTATCCATTATGCGCCTGCGCCGAAGTATTTGTAATAAAAAAAAAACAAAAAAAAAACAAAACTTAAAACAAAAAAATCACACACACAAATTATTGTAATTTTCAACCAGCAATGTTGGTTTTTTGTTTGCTTGTTAAGTTTACAAAAGGAAATACATTGAGAGAGAGAGAGAGATAGCCAGACGCTTTCCCTCTTTTTGTGGTATGATTGTTTCTTCGTTTCTTCGATCAAGTTCATTCCACATGCTATGCGAAACGAAATTGAACAATTAAAATAACTAGATCTTATCTTATACATACATATATATATATATATAGAAATACTTATCGTATAAGCACTTGAGCGCAAATTTCGCGGGGCTAACCAAACTTTGTTTCTTAATTTTATCTAATTTGATCAAAGATCAAAGCTTCACTTCATTGTGTTATTCTTGTGAGAACCTGCTAATTTTGTTAATTCAGTGTGGCGTTTCATTAACTCTGTCTTCCGCTAAAATCCTGGCCCCACTCTCTTTATGCAGATCAAGGCTGAAAACCCTAAAAATTCTAAGGAAGGCTTCTTTCCGGGGTTTAAACCCGTCATAAATATCCAAAATGAGATCGGTTTCTAAAAACATTGAAATAAAGATTATATGGTTCGGAATGACAAGTCGGGATTTGAAGTTCGTGAAATTTGTTCAGTAGCCGAGAGACATAAGTTCATTTGTATATCTTAAAGCACTTGACTTTTGACCAAGTTCGGATTTACACGTTGAAAAAATTTTTAGAAAGTTTTTTTTAGGGAGTGTGAAAGTGAATGCTACCGAACATATTCGAAAGGTATGGAACAGGGTCAATGTGCTGAACTTCAATCAACGAGTTTAATAGCCATCTATTTGCTTAGTCGGCAGCGGCAGAGCGAAAAAAGAGAAGCTTCTGAAAACTTTGGGTAAACAATTCAGAGAAGAGCGGCTTTGGCCCTTTTGGCATAGCCTTTATTACTCTTTGAAAGCTTTCTCCCTGTTTTCTGTAACTGTATACGAATATTTTATTAGTTGCCAGTGGCATGAAGAATGAGAAATAGAGAGAAACTTTGCTTAGTCGACACCGCTTCTGTCAGAAATTAGTCAGCTGTTCGCTCTCATTTACGCTCTCTAGATACTTTTGGGTCAGCTGATCGCTGTCACTTACGCTCTTTCTATACATTTGGGAACTTGTTTCTTTCAATAAAGAGAGTTCTTCTTGAAGTTTCAGTTTGTTGTGAAATAACAGACTTTCTGAAATTTTTCAATGTCTTTCTGGCTGTCGACATTTTTCAAAATATGAAAATCGATAATATCAAAAAGAATTTTAACAAAATCGACATTTTTATCAAATCGAGTCCAAAAACATCCATATATCGTTAAATAATTCTTTCCAAAGGAAGTTTAAGTCCCAGAACAGATGTAAAACAACATCCATTTAATTTTATTTCAAAGAACCATTGTAGGATAGGATGTGTTGAAATTAGACAGCGCTCGTTTAATTTAAGCAATTTAAATTTTTAGAAATTTGGGATTTTTTAGCTGGCTCGAGGTCAGCTTAAAATCCCAAATAAAAAACATATGTCGCTATCCATAACAACAATTTTCAGAAAATTAAAATATACAGCTGTGCTCCGGCTTTCACTTACTTTTGCGATTTCAACAAATTCGTACGAATTCAATTTTAAGTGCTCCCAAATTTGTAACTTTTTGTTATCGATTCTGTTTCATTCCCAATTCCCTGCAACACTTTACGTGTCAGAATCAGCAGTCTCGACAAACTTATCGGTTATCACCCCAGCCAAATCGCAATTTGTTGTTGTCAAAAGCTATTTTGCTGCTTGTGCAATTTTGAGAGGGCTAGGAAAAAAATTGTTTAAGACAAGAATTTAATTCAAATTGTATAAGAGAGTCCACAAAAACAATCTAAAATAGTCACAGAATATTACAAAAATTGGTTCATAGAAAGGCAGCTCTTATCTCCAGCGACATTTCCCATTTACTTTTAAATTCACGGACTCTTACGTCGCCGGTTTTATATCGGCCAAATTTTGGGTTGCGAATTTCGGAGCAACTACTTTTGCGATTTAGCGACGAAATCGTAAAATTTTTGCGAAAGCGAAAATGGGAGCATGGCTGATAGTGTGGGTAGTTTCCCTTACCGAAATTGTTTTTTTTTTTGGATGGGTTGCTGCCCAATAAATAAGTATCGGGACCGTTCAATGCTTTATCATAAAAACATGATCCGATTCGATGAAACCAAACATCACAAGGACTCTTTCCAAAATTATTTAGTGAGGCCTTAAAAATTATCTGAACGTCCAAATTTTGTTCTGAAAAATCCTTCAAAGAAATATCATCTCGGAATATTGCATATCGTCTAACAAAAACATCCATCGATGCGATATTGTCAAGCTCCTCTTCGACAAACTCAAGCCTTTTAAAAAACTTCGTATAAATTTTGACAAAAAAATGTACATCACCAATGAACTCAACTTGTCTTAGGCTTATTGTTCTAGAACCAAAAACTTTAATTAGAAAGTTTAGAGAGGGTTGAATATCAAATGTGGAAACACTTCCTAAGATGAATCACAGAATAATGATTCTGAATTTTCGATATCTCAATATTTATTCTTTTCGTCACTCAAAATAATGCAAAAATAAGGTAGCTTCTGAAAAATTATCTAGTATAAAAGTTGTTTTTTAAAACAGTTGATCCGGGTGAGCTTTAAATTCAAAGTATTGTATCATATTCAGGTTCGACGTACTAGAAAGAAGTTTTGATTGCCAAATGCAATAAAATAACTTAAATTATTGTGCCAGTAAATATAATCTTAGAAACTTGCATTTTAAAAGCCCCAACCTCAACTTTTGAATGAGTTTATAAGAATGCTTACCGAAGTTATTAATTGCCATTTAAATAAGTTTAGAAATTTTATGCGTTTTTGTAATTATCAGAGCTCGGAAATAACTGTTGACCTTTTTTCCTTTTGCGGTCTGCGCACTAACATAACCTAAACAAAACATGCACGCTTGCTCTCTCTTTGAGCAGTAGACTTCGTTTCACTTTGTTTTGGTTTTCAGTTGACTGTTCTCAGTTGAGCTATTCTTGTTGTGCTTATTCAATAACAAGTTATACAGGGGTGTTTTGGAAATCTCTAGAGATTTTCGTATAAACGATTGCACCTTGAACTAAACTGGCCTATTTATTTGCGAAGTGCCAGAATCAGACCGCCTCTAGATTATGTGGAAGGAAAACCGACGCATCAATCTTGGCTTTGAGCAGGGGTTTTAAATTGCTCAACTTTGTCTCTATCTGTGACCAAAATCTCTAGAGATTTCTGGAACACACCCGATAGAGAGCGATCCGACTAAGCGCTCGCACATTAACAGTCAACAGATGAGCAAAAAATTAAAGGCTCAGCGTAAACGCTCTTTTTTTGGTTGTGTTTGAAAGCCCCACTCGCACACACACGCATACAAATGCAAAAGAATTTTATCTTCTTCGCTCGCGTTGAACGGTCTGCGTGTGAGCAGAGCAAAGGGAAACAATGAAATTGGTTGTTCTCTGAGCGCAGACCGATTGATTCAGAGACGGGTAATTACTTACTTTTGGACAACGAAAATCAGTCAACAGTTATTTGCGAGCTGTGGTAATTATTTAAGAATGAACCAAAGTTCAATACAAAGCGATGGCCTGCAGGGACCGAACACAAGCCGAATGCATATTGAGGATTGTGCCAATAAACAAAAAGCTTTCTAGTCGCTGGCCAGCGTTATGAAATAAGTCAGTGTTGGTATGCGTCGCTTTATACTCTCACTTTTTGGCCTCGCTCTTCTTGACAAACTCTGTCCAATTGGGTCAGTTGCTTTCGCACTCTTGATTCGAGTTAAACTCACTTAAGCGTTTTGCAATTAAGCAAGCTGGATGAACGAGTGTCAAGCTTGCCGCACACTAACTCTCTCGCGCGCTTCCACAACAATGAGGAGAGGCAAAATAATAGCAAATTCAATTTGGAGTTCATGGTGCATAAAGGGCAGGGCTGGCCAACTAAATGTCACTCGAGTTTTTCACACAAACACGAGACGAACTTCTGATTTTGCGAATCGTTGAAAATAAATCGGCTGTATTCTCGCTTGCTCACCTAAACAAGAACACTCTTCTCAGTTGTGCGAAGAGTTGTCTGCACGAGCTTTTGACCAAAGCTGGCAATTTTGGACACCTGGTTTTTGCTCAAAGTTCCCGATCGTTGGGTTTAACTCTGGATCGAATATTTTGTGCTTAACACTAAGAAAGAATTGAAATATAAAACCTTAAGGACTCTTTCCGTTTTCGATTGCACACAATTTATGCCGAACTCAAATACATTCCGAAAACAAATGTAAACTACAGCATGAAAATCAATTATTTGTTTTACGTTGTAAAAACCATTAGGGAGGAAAAAGATAAAAATTTTATAGATGTTGATAGTTCTACTTTTTCCATTCGAAAATTAAATTCAAAATTTCACCATTAGTTGAAACCAAGTTTGGTTAATCCCATATTAATCTGCGCATCGAGTGTTTATACATATATAAATTTAAATCTCATCAACGACAACAACAACAACAATAATAACACATGCATGCCCTTTTCTCAGTCTCAGTAAAACCACAACAAAAGTAAAAAAAAAAATTAAATGCTCATTTTAAAACAATTTATAATTCATTAAGAAAAAACCACAAAAAAAAATCACTCTATAAGTTTAATTTTAAATTTCTATCTAAAAACAACAAAAACAAACCAACTATTTTTATACGCTACATTTTAAGCTAAGTATTGCTATTTTTAGTTCAACTTTGCGTGCGTGCGTCCAAGACCATACCAACACCACTCACTCCTCATTTACTTGTCGTTCCCTCTATATATATTTTTCCCCTCCCTAGTGTCTAGTGTTAACAACAACAACAACCACAGCTAAAAATGTTAAACAATACCACTTTTTTTGCAACTGACAGCAAGTTCAAAACAAATTGAAACGCATAAATAATAAAAAAAATAACAATTGTGCTTCTTATGAAAATAATTATATATATATATATATACAAATATATATGAAATAATATGTATTTTCAATGAATTAGTTATACAAGTATATACACAAGAAGCCGAAGCAGTTATAGTATATAGAGTAAGTCAGAAATGAGATGAGAAATTGTTTATAATAAAAAAAAAGAAGAAGTTTAAGGTAAAATTTATATTTTTTAAAGAAAAAGAAACGTTTCAGACACACTCACAACACAACAAGAAGAATATGGATTTGGTTTTTGCTTTTCGGCAACGCACATTTTTTATCCATACATTTACACATACATACATACACACACATATATAAATCTATAGAAACATGCCTTTTTGTAAATACGATCGCAGAATCAACAAAAAAAAAAAATCATTCATAAAATGAACTAAAACCCCCATGGCCAGACAGAGAAAAGACGGTCAACATAGTAGGAACCAAACTGTTGTTGCACTTGCAGTTAAAACATGAAGCAAGAGAACGCAATTGATTAGTTTTACAAAAACATTAATTGAATTGCTATTATTATTAAAATTATATACATAAAGATACAAAAACCCAAATAATAAAAAAAAAATGCAAACTTAAGAATACAAATTTAGTTTTGCAAGCAAAAGAAACAAATTGAACAAACCAAAAATGTTTGTTTTTCTCACGACTTTAGACTCTTTCGGTAATTACCTAAGAACTTGAGAATGAGCCGGGGCTGAAGGAAGATCATTGATAAAGAGAGTTATGGACGCAATGGACCCAAATAATATAAGTATTCAGTATTTTAGGGCTCTAAATCAGTGGTGCCCACACTCACACAATCAAGCTTTGCTCTTTTGTGCGTAGCAGAGAAACATGCATGTGCAACAGGCAAACGAACAAATGCCTAGTCGTGAGAGAGCAAGCCGCTGAGCGTGCTATGTATAGAGCAGGGTTCCCCAATCAGAGAGCGCGAAAACGTGACTGTGTCTCTCTCTAACACACAATGCAGGTTGACTTCGGCAGTCATTCGGTAAGAATTGGCATGTAAGTTTGTGTCCCCGGGGCTATCGTTGGGGAACCCTGTTATAGAGCACGTGTTCTCTCTCTCTATGCGTATGTCGGCTGCGACGCCGGCAGAATTATGAGTTTTTTTTGGCACCACTTCTCTAAAGCTTTGATAAGAAGAAGATAACGAAGAGGCAAGAAGTGAATAACAGAATTCAAATGCCCCACTAAACTGAGCATAAATCAGCTTAGTTTGCTTTTTACATTAAAAACCCTTTTATTACTCAAGAAGTGAACTTCAAGTTTTAAGTGAACAAAGATAATAGTCCCAAGGGATGCGGACGACATCGTCATTTTAGCCGACAAGCTAGAAGTGCTACCAAAAATGAGAGACAACTTGCAGAAAAAGTGCGACGAATAAGGAACACAAGTCTATTTAGTAAAGTCTGTGGTAATGGTCTTTTGAAAGCAGCAGAAAACTGGATCTTTAAAGAAGATAAGTATTATTATATTGGAGTTTGTTTTACGCCAACTCTTACTTTCAAAGAACATTGAGATTAAATGATAAGGCAAAAGTCAGTAATCTAAATTTAGGAAAATCCTATTTTTCTCGACTGCCGCACTTTCTTACATCCGAAATAATTAGAAAAGGCGATTTGTTTGGCACAACATCTGCGCACCTCTCACCCTTAACATTAACTGAAGAGATGCTCCAAGCTTCGTGGAAAAGTGTCTGCGGAACGAGAATCTACATATACTTCGACCATACAGCTATCCTTAAACTCCTTTTAGGTTGTCATCAAATACGTACAACAGATCAGCAAAACATGTACGGGAGAAAATAAGGATTTGACACATTATTTTTAATGAATGTAAGGTGGCAACCCTATACATGCAGCGCAGGTTGGCATCCCTCTGCTTGAGGCGAACACCCTTTTGTTAAGTCGTCATTGATGAGTCGTCAGCGAGAAGCAGCAAGTTGTCAAGTTGTATAAAAGTCGTCGTCGGTCTAAAGTTATATGTTGAAATCCGCTACGTCGTCTAAATTCATTTTCTGTTTTCAAGTTGAACATCTATATTATAATTACACCTTTTTGTGAAACTCATGTATTCTTTAAATTTCGTCTGTGCCAATCTAACAATCTTACTTGTTAATGAATGATTTATCTTACAATCTTACATGAATATGTCATAGCCGTAAAGATCACAAGCGTGCGACCCTTGGTAAACTATATTTTATGACTGAGGAGCTTCCTGCACAGAAAAAAAATCAAATATCAGCCTTATCTTCACTAATATCGAAATATCAATGTGAAACTATTTCTACCTAAACATATGGACGCTGTAATATCACCTTGATAATTTTTTCAGAGAAGGTCGATTTAAAAAATATATTTTAAGGAAAATATAAAAAAACCATTTAAATAAATAAAAAAAATCGCTCAACTTTCGTTGTCTAATCTAGTAGCCGGGCAACATCCCATATTTTTCTAAAAACCGTTTCAATACAAAAACCTTTAGTATAAAATTTTTATTTAAAATCTTTTTAAATTAAACATTTATACTTTGCAAACAACATGCTCAAAAATTCAGTATATTTTACAATTTTGACAAAATTGCTCAAAAAATTATTGTAAAATGTCATACATTTGTGAATTAAAAAAAAAAAAAATTTTAAGAAAAAAAAGGAGGGAAAAAAAACATCTGTGAGAAAAGTTAATTAAAATAGAGTTATAAAAATAGATTCTGTATTTAAATTAAAACACAGAAAAAAAAGTCGAGATATTTTCAATCTTTTAAATCTTGGGTAAGCCCCACAACTTAACTTCCAGGATATTCAACACAATTCACTCCTATAAGGATTGACTCATGCCTTTCGAACTTGAATCATTCCAAATGTGCTTACTTCAATCCCTTTCGAGATCACATGTCCATAAATTGGAGAGCGAGCAAAAAAAAATATAAGTAGCCTTTTAGACATGCAGCAACAACAGATGGGTTGGTCGTGTGCGATGAAGAACCGTTCCCATTCATGTTCAGTGCGCGCGTGGTTGTGGGTTCGAATCCCAATTGAGCACAACAATTTGTACAATTATTTGTTTTTTTCAGAAGTCTTAAATAAACCCAGTTGGGAAGTTGATAAGGATGTCCTATGTAGAGCTGGAGAAACATCGATGTCTACGTACATCGATGTTTTCGATGTTTTAGCAGTAAAACATCGATGAAACATCGATGTTTTTTCTTCAAACAGTGAAAGTCTGATGTTTCACCTTGCCAAAGCACTTTCTTACTTGAGATTAAATTGGAAATAAATTAAGAATGTTTATTATATAATGTAATGATATAAATATATTTCATTTAAATATACCATACAAATTATACGACTAATGTCCCTTCTAGGGCTCTAGATCAAACATTTCCTTACTAAGTCTTTAAATATTATTCAAATTTTTGTTAAGGAACATTAAACGCTCCAAAATCTTCGGCTTTAAGGAGCAGCGTCTATCCGACAAGGTTTGTCCAGCTTTACTGAATGTCCTTTCAGAAGCTGTGGATGTTGCCGGAATACATAAATATTTTTTAGCCACTTCTTTTAACGGGCTCATGTCTTCATCAGTGTTCATCTGGAAAAAAATTTGTAGTTAGTAATCCCAAAATGTTATTTATTAAATCACAAACACTACCTTCCAGCAGATGAGCGGATCCTCGTCCTCTGACAGATGGCTTTTTTCCAAATATTGCATCAAAACGAGTTTTGCATCTGCCCCGAATTCTTTTGGCTTATTTGAGATTTTTGAAGAAAGAAACGAAAACTTTGGTTTTTTTGAATTGTCAATTGGAGTTTGCGGTGGTGTTGGATGTTGATGGATATTATTGGCTATTAATGCGTGTATTTCCTGCTCAAGCGCTTTGGCAGCTTGGTCACCATTGATCGGAGCGTTAAAAGCATCTTTTTTAAAACGGGGATCTATCATTGTTGCTATCCCTGACACTGCCTTTTTTCGTATGGGGAAAATCTTTCTGGCAGTCTTTTTTTAAGCAAATTAAGTGTATCAATTGCTTGGACAGACTTTAGTTCATTTTCCATTTTTTGTGTGTTTAACTGCATCTCGCATATTAGTGGGATAATTAGTGAAATTGTGGCATATTTGCTCCCGGAAGTTTGCAAAGTGGCATCGTAAAAAAGGGTAAGGATTTTTGAAATTTCTTGTAAAGTTTCCATTTCTTCGGCGTTCAAGGGTTGGGGGGCTTTTGGAGATGCGAGTAAAATTGTGGATAAATGGTCGGAAAGTAGTAAAATTCGTTTTATCATTAAAAATGAACTATTCCACCGAGTGGGGACTTCTTGAATAAGTCCGTAAACATTATTTGTAGTTTGGGACTGTTTAAGTCTTTCATTGGCCACAGTACTTGATTTAAAAAAACTCACAATTCGCTTACATTTGGAAATCACGTCGTTAAGGCTGGGAAGTCGAAGGATTTCTTGAACTAAAAGGTTTATTGTATGTGCAAAGCACGGAAAATTTGTGAGTTTTAATAAATCGCACGCTTTTTTGATTGTAGCATCATTATCTGTAACGATTGCAATAACTTTTTCAGTTATATCCCATTCAATTAAAATTAGTTTAAGTGTGTCTGCAATATTTTTAGCTGTGTGATTGGTAGGAACTTCTAATTTTCTGGTAGCTAAAACTGCTTCTCTGATTTTAAAACTTTCATCTGTGAAATGGCAAGTTACAGCAATGTATCCTTCGTTAGCCTTTGACGTCCACATATCTGTGGTTAGTGCCACATATGGAATTTTGGATAGAACAGACATCAGTTTGGCTTTTAGTTCAGTGTACTGATTCACTAGCAACACATCCCGAAGGTAAGTTTTACTTGGAAGTTTATAACGGGGATCAAGTGCCCATACGAATTTCCGAAAGCCGATATCATTAACAATGTTAAACGGTTGAACATCAACCACTATCATAAACAATAGGGTTTGGTCCAAATCATTTTTTTTGGATGACGTTTTTTCATAGAATGGGACTTGAATTAAATATTTTTCAATTCCTTTTTCAATTATTTCAGGCTTTGTCATGTAGTTGGGGTGAATGCGTTTAAGATGATCCATTAAATTCGTCGTGTTGCCACTGGTTTTTAGAACCTTACCGCAATAGTTGCATATGGCATCTTGTGAATTGCGGCATTTCTTAAAATGCTCCCATGCAACTGACACTCCCTCTCTTTTTCGCTTAGCCGTTTTGGATCCGTCCGCATCGTCCAAGTTGTCCACACTTTCCACATTTTCCACGACGTCGGCAGCATCCTCAGAATTGTTTTTCTTTTTCGATTCTACAATTGCAATACATATACAATTAAATAAAAAAGGAACAAGAAAGTATTTCACATAACCTAAATAAAAACGCGTGCGCCGCTGCCAACTTGTAAACACATCATACTTAATTATTTTCCCTTGGATACTTACTTTGCAAATATATATCCATGCTGTATATCCATACACTCCAACACCACCGCTATTGAACGCAATGTTATTTAAATCACTAAATTGAAATAAATGTTATACAAAAATGTAAAAGAAACGCACATTTGCCATCTTACCTTTCTTAAGGACGCCAAGTGAATTTAACACGGAAACAGTGTGACCGTGTTATGCAAATGCAGGGATGCAAAAACATCGATTGTGAAAAAAAACATCGATGTCTCCAGTTTAGACAAAAACATCGATGCATCGATGTTTATTTTTAGTTTTAGTGAGAAAAACTCTTTTGTTTTCAATGGTAGCGTGTTTTTAAGTTTCAGTTGTAAATATTTTCTGTCTCAACACACTTTTTAGAGAGTTTGATCAAATTCGGATGAATATATCGTATAGCTGCCATATAAAAATCTGGCAGAAATATATCATGCTCCAAGGGTATATAAACTTCGGTCGAGCCGAAGTTTTTTTTTTGACAATTTTGTCAAAACTGCTGTCTGCCTACTATGACGTGCATAGGCAGCTCAAAGACAAATTAAGGGGAAATTTAATCTTTTAAAGCATTCTCGAGGCCATCAAACAACCGAATATCTGATTTTGGATTTTTGATTAATTCTTTATAGAATATACTGAATTTTTTGAGCCATGTTGTAAAAAGACCTTTACATCTAGTGTGCAGCCACCGTCACGAAGTTAATTTTGCTCGGCGGCATTGTTGGCGAACATTTGCAGCGACGAGGGTATACTGTCGATGTCGACTGAGCTGCTGCTGAGTACTTTTGCTTCTGTAATGTCTTTTCAGGAAATCAAAGATCAACTGCACAGTACTCAGCTCGGGCACTGAGTACGATAAGCATTTTCTCTGACAGTTCAGCAGAAGAAAAAACCGAAACCACCTCCCTGGGAGATATACTACAGCGGGCATGTTTCCAAGCACGAGTTTGGGTGCGGCTTTGCAGTGAGTGATAGACTACTCCACTCAGTCATCAGCTTTACACCAGTTGATGAGCGGCTTGCCGCGCTTAGACTTAAGGCAAAATATTTTAATATTAGTCTTATCTGTGCACACGCGCCAACAGAAGACAAGGACACCTTGACAAAAGACGAATTCTATGAGCGCCTGGAACAACTATACGAGCGCTGCCCCGATCACGACATAAAGATCGTGCTAGGCGATTTTAACGCGAAAATCGGGAGAGAAGGAATCTTTGGTTCGACAGTCGGACGATTTAGCCTTCATGAAACAACCTCCGGTAACGGAGAGAGGCTAATAGACTTTGCTGCAGGCCGGAACATGGTCATAAGTAGTACAAGATTTGAACACCTCGACATCCATAAGGCGACGTGGAAGTCCCCTGATCAACGAACACGAAATCAGATTGATCACGTTGTGATCGACGGAAGGCACTCATCGAGTGTACTAGACGTGCGCGCGATTCGAGGAGCCAACATAGACTCGGATCACTACCTGGTTGCAGCCAAAGTACGCACGCGGCTCAGTGTGGCACATGCCTCACGCTCTGGCACAAGTCGAAAGCCAAAAGTCGAGAAGCTGCAATCACAAGGGACCTCTGAAGCCAACAAAGCCAAACTCGCCCAACTGCTCAGGGAAACCTACCCATCTTCTTCCGATATATGCGAACAGTGGAATCGTATATCACACTCCATGAGTACGGCTGCCAAGGAGATATACTCCGAGTCCCCTCGAAGTCGGACTTGGTACGATGAGGAGTACCGACTTGCTACTGCAGAAAAAGACGCACAGCCCGAGAACTCTGCAGTCGGGAGCAACGCGGGCTGTTAAGGAGCGATATCGGGAGAAAAAGAAAGAGCGGAAGCGCCTCTTTAGAAGGAAAAAGAGCGAGCAGGAAAGGCGCATGCGCGAGGAAGTCGAGATGTTATTCGGCATGAGTGAGACTCGAAAATTTTACCAAAAAATTAAGCAATTAACAGAAGGTTTTAAGCCCAGAGTCGCACAATGCAAAGACGAACACGGGAATCTGGTCACCGATCCGCAAGTGGCGCTTAACAAATGGAGAAGCTACTTCTCCAACCTACTGGGAGGCGATGACGAACATGATGCCGCCTCTAGAGAAGTAGCGATGCCACCAATCGACAACATAGAGATAGACCCGCCGACCCAACAGGAAGTCTGCTTAGCCATACAAAGGCTAAAGAACAATAAATCACCAGGCGCTGATGAGCTGCCCGCTGAATTGTTCAAGGCTGGAGGGGAAGAATTGGTAAGGTGCATGCACCAACTTCTTTGCCGTATATGGGTTGACGAAAGCATGCCCGACGATTGGAATTTAAGTGTTCTATGCCCAATCTTTAAAAAAAGGAGACCATGCAGTTTGCGCCAACTACCGCGGGATCAGTCTCCTTCCCATTGCATATAAGGTTCTGTCGCGCATTATTTGTGAACGTCTTAAGCCGCTTATTAACACACTGATTGGACCTTATCAGTGTGGCTTTAGACCTGGTAAATCCACCACAGACCAGATATTCACATTACGACAAATCCTGAGAAGACCTATGAGAGAGGCATCAACACACACCATCTATTCGTTGATTATAAATCAGCCTTCGACACGCCGATAAGGTCAAGGTTTTTTGAAGCCTTGTCTACCCTTGGTATACCAGCAAAGTACGTCCGTCTTTGCATGATGACGTTGAGAAGTACACAAAGCTCCGTCAAAATAGGAAAGAACCTTTCCGAACCATTTGATACCAAGAGAGGTTTTAGGCAGGGCGATACCTTATCGTGCGACTTCTTCAATCTACTGATGGAATATATACTGCGCCGGTGCCCAAATGCCAACAGAACGGGCGCCTTTATTTATAAAGATCTAATGCTACTGCATATGCCGATGATATCGACATCATCGGCAAAAACGAACGGGCGGTAAGCAGGGCGTTTTCAGAGATTGAGAGGCAGTCAGAACTGATGGGTCTAGCGGTGAATGAGGACAAGACGAAATACCTTGTATCCGCGGACAAAAAGTCCTTGCGTCTTGGACAATTTGTTACAATGGGAGAATACAACTTTAAAGTTGTTAAGGATTTTGTTTACCTCGGAACGACGATAACCAGCGACAACAACATCAGTCTGGAAATCCGACGAAGGATCACTCTTGCAAACCGATGCTTCTACGGGCTAAGTAGAGAGCTCAAGAGCAGAGACCTCAAGCGAAGAACAAAATTAGCCCTATACAAGTCGCTTATCATCCCAGTCCTGCAATACGGCGCAGAAGCATGGACAATGACAGCAGCGGATGAAGCGGCGATTGGCGTGTTTGAACGAAAGATCCTTCGGAGGATTTATGGACCTTTAAAAGTTGGCGAAGTTTTCCGCATCCGAAATAATGACGAACTGTATGAGCTCTATGGGACACCTGTCTGGTCAAGCGCATAAAGCAACAGCGGCTGCGCTGGTTAGGACATGTCACCAGGATGGACGAAGAAGCTCCAGAAGGAGGAAGCTTATTATTCGAAGGCGGCTGACTACGGAGGAAGAGGCAGGCGGGGAGACCCCCAATTATGTGGTGTGAACAAGTTGCCAGACCAGGCCTTTTGTGGTTTTGTTTTACAAAAGCTCGCACGGAGCAGAAGCGACTGGCGGACATTTTGGCAGCGGCCGAGACCGTCGAACGGTTGTGATGCATGCATCGGGCCAATCAAGAAGAAGAAGAAGAAGAAAAAAGTAAAGCATAGCTTATCTCAACCTAATTCCAACCATTTGGTCTCTAGGAGGTCTAGGAGAGGGGAGCGGTGTGTGCCACCGCCCCCCAGCAAGCATGTTTTTTTTTCGTATAGTATAACAATATCCATCAGATCGTTCCACTTCACAGAGAAATATAATTCAGCAGATCGGAAATAAATAGTCTTCTGAGTATAAAATTACTAAAATAAAGTTTGCACCTTCATAAAGGTGCATGCTTCGAATTGTAGAGATTATTTTAGGAATCTTCTTAAGAGCCCTAAGGTTCAAAGTGTTTTTTATAATACAAATTTTTTTGTAGACCCGTGCGCTTCGCTGCTTACTAAATGAATTTAATGTTAAATTTGTCTATCAAAAAATGTTCTGTTCTACCCACAATGACTTAAAATGAAATGATATAGGCGTACCAACACACAATTTTGTACCAAATTTCAGATTTCTTTTACTAAATTTTAATTTTTAAAGAAAATTAAATTTTTTTATAAAATCCACGCCACAAACTCTGGCTATCGTTTAAAATTTGTGCACGCCTTGCGAGAGCCCCTACACATTTTTTCTACAAATAAATAGTATAGATAAATCCGTTGAACAATTCAGTTCGTACAACAAACAAACCTCCAAATCACACCTCGCGTATTCCTATATGGTAGTTAATTCTACAAAAATTTCCGTTATAAACACTCCCATATATTCATATGCAAGGCACGCATGCGCTTTGCCAAGAGCAAGAGAGATAAAAAAAGAGAGACCTATGGAGAGTCGAGCTTTGACTCCACCAAGAAGCCACAGCCAAGTTTCAAGCCTCAGTTTAGTTTGGGCAGCAAAGTCGTGCGGTTTGGATTCGAAAGGTGTGTGTGGTGTGTGTAGAAAACGGCAAGAAAAAAAACGCCGGAACTGCGTCTTAAACCTGTTTTTGGCCTTACAGAAACCAACAATAACAATAGCACCACAAAACGCACGGCCAGTGACGAAACGACCTTAAGATCGACCACAAAAATTGCTACATTTTGCAAGAATTATTCATGCAGGTAGAAGAAAGTGACGCAAACCCTAAGAAAAAACCCACCAAATGCATCAGAAACTAAAGCAAACTAACAATCAAATTTCCAATTACGTGGCGGTAGAATTGGCTGCTCAGACGTAGAAGAGAGTGGAGTGCAACACAAAATGACATTGAGAAATCAAGGCTTGCAGGTTGGCAGCGTTCTTTGTTTGACAACAGTTTTCCTGCTCTGCTGCTTGGCCCTGCCCAGAGCTGTCTGTAAGTAATGCGAAAAACAAAGAAAGAGAAATTTTTTAATAATCGTTACGTTTGAGTAGCAGCAGCAGCAGCAAACGAAAACAAATTCACTTTCATGTTAAGCGAATGAAACTGGTCTACTCCCCGCCAGGGGGAGCTTTGTCTAGTTTTCATTGAGCCATGAGTCAGTCTTGCACTTGCAGAAGAAAACAAGTTTGTCGCTTAAGTCTTTTGTTTTAACCGGCTTATGCAAATTTCTTACTTATTCTTATCACAGTTGCCGATGGCGAAGACGAAGATGGCCCATATCAGGGCAAATATTTAGGCAAACTCAATTCATATCATCATCAAGTTTCCGGCGATGTCTATGCGGTGAATGAGTATACGTTTCTAATTGTGGGCTTCAATTACGATGGCAATGGAGCGGATACATTCTTCTGGGCGGGAGCAAGTAATCGACCTGGTCCACAGGGTTTCATAGTACCCGATGAGTATGGCAAGTAAGTGGTCGAGTGTTAAAGTGAAAAAATTATAGATATATCTTAATTTCTTTATAGAATAATATTCTGAATTCATATGGAGTTTGTCACCAACTTTAGCTATACCTATACAACATTTTTATACCCGTTACTCGTAGAGTAAAAAGAGTAAACTTAAGTCGTGCAAATGTATGTAACAGGCAGAAGGAATTATTTCCGAGTTGATTTGATCTATGTCCGTCTGTTCGTCTCTCTGAATACCTAGATCTCAGAGACTACACTCAGAAAAAAACCAAAAACTTTCTACTTGAATCAAGTACGAACGGTGTCAATAGTACGGTAACTACGAAAATACTTGATTCAAGTACAATATCATTATTACAAGTACGATTTTTTCAATCCCGAAATACTTGTTTTAACATTTACATGCATTTCGAACTATTATAATATCTTTTTGGTCATACTCTTAATTTTTTAAGGTCTTAAGTACAGCCCGATTTACTCTCAAAATAAGTGCAAGCTTTCCCGATTTGTCTTTCAAACTAGGTTTCTGTGTAATATTAAACTCCAAAGGAAATGGATTAATCATAGACCAAGATGTTTATACTGTAGGTCAGAAATCTACTCTCGCTCCATAACCACAGTGTTAGAACCGTTAGGGAATTTAAGAACAAATTCAACTTAAAATAATTTGCATTATTCGCAGCACACTTTTTGGAGCTTTCATTGTAAGTCTATTCTGTACTTAATTCAAATAATTTTGTACTTGAACTAAGTACGATCTTTTGTTAAATTTGTAGGCTAACTGTGAGTACGAAAAGTTCTTGATTCAAGAACGTTTGTTCTCATTGAAATAATTTTAACAGTTGTTTTTCTATTCCAAAGTGTTTCGTACTTAATATAAGTATATCCAAGAACAAAACATTCTTGAAATTTTAAGTATAAATTCTATCCCGATCGATCTAGAACTCTGCCGGTCGTTTTCTTTCTGAGTGTAGAAGAGTTAGAGTTATGTAACGGGTATATCGAGATCGGGCTATGATATTGGTTGTTGCTGACCATTTTTTTGTGAAAAAGTGGAATAAAATTAATCATCAACATTTTATGAGAACCAGATAAATAGATCAAGTGTTGGAATCAGCTGTTTGTCGTTGTAAATGTCGATAGCTCATCGGGAGTTAACTAGAGTCATTAGACCACATTAGGCTACGGTTAAACTTGTCTTTTCGCTGCACTCTTACAAATATTATTGCAACCACTTGATGAAGAGAATGAGGTCCGTGTTGACCACTGAACCCGACCGTGTGTACTTAAAGCGTTAATAAGGGTGATTTTTTAAGAGCGATAGGAACGTTTTAAAAAAAAAAAATCACATAAAACTCAGAAAAATGCATTTAATCTTAATTTGAATCGATAGTACGGTCCATTTAATTTAACGTTTGAAGATTATTTCATGCAAATGTTGACCGTGACTGCGCCTCAAATGGTCCATCCGCTTAGTCCAATTTTGGCATACTCTTTCCAACATTTCGGCCGGTATCTCACGAATAAATGCTTCAATGTTGTCTTCCAATGCGTCAATTGAAGCGGGCTTGTCTGTATAGACATGAGCTTTAACATAGCCACACAAAAAATAGTCTAAAGGCGTTAAATCGCACGATCTAGGCGGCCAATTGACCGGTCCCGAACGTGAAATAAAATGTTCACCGAACTCGCCTCTCAATAAGTCCATTGTTGCGCGTGCTGTGTGGCATGTGGCACCGTCTTGTTGAAACCACATGTCATGCAAGTCAAGCTCTTGCATTTTGGCCCAAAAAAAGGTGGATATCATCTCACGGTAGCGCTCACCATTCACAGTTACGTTACGATTCGCATCATCTTTGAAGAAGTACGGTCCAATGATGCCACCAGCCCATAAACCGCACCAAACTGTGACTTTTTCTGGATGCATTGGTAGCTCTTGCAATGCTTCTGGCTGATATTCACTCCAAAATCGAGAATTCTGCTTATTTACGTACCCATTGAGCCAAAAATGAGCTTCGTCGCTGAACACAATTTTTCGGTAAAAAAAGTGGATCTTCGGCCAACTTTCCAAGAGCCCATTCACCAAAAATTCTACGTTGCGGTAGGTCGTTCGGCTTCAATTCTTGCACCAGCTGTATTTTGAAAGGCTTCACACCTAAATCCTTCCGCAAAATTTTCCACGTTGTTGAGTAACGAGGCCCAATTGCTGCGAACGGCGACGAATCGATAATTGATGGTCATCATTAACACTGGCCGATACAGCTGCGATATTTTCTTCAGTTCGCACTCTACGTAAGCGTGTTGGTGGTTTAATGTCCAACAATGTAAATTTGGTGCGAAATTTAGTCACAATAGCCCGAATAGCCGCTTCAGTGGGTCGATTAAACTGACCATAAAATGGAAGAAGCGCGCGATGAACTTTCTTAACAGAGCACGCATTTTGATAATAAAATTCAATAATTTGCAAGCGTTGTTCGTTTGTAAGACGATTCATGGTTAAATTATAGACCAAACTGAAGATGTTTGACAGTGAAACAAAACACGAAACGTGCGTGAGCTGTTTAAACCAGTGTTGCCAAAAAGATAATAGCTAAAAAAACACCCTTTGCTAAGGTGATCTTTGTCTTGGGTGGGTTTGATTTGGTCCCTCTTTGATGGTCTATTATCGCCGTTGCGGACACTATTTTTGAAAGAGCCGTATATGATATGAACGCTCTTCAACTTATAATACCAAGACGCTCGCAGAATGCTGTAGAGCAGCCATGCCCAGCCCTATGCTCTTTGGGCACGCTTTATTTTTGTATTAGCTCCGCTCGCTTATGACATACCGCGCAGATTTTACCTATCACCCACCGCTCTGATATTGATTTACACACGAACATCATTTAAAACTCAACGTGCTTTTAAATTTCGCATTTTTCAGGGGCCTCTTCTCGTTTGTGCGCGTTAGTGCGAAAACGTTTGGGCAACGTCTTCAAAGAAATGATCGTTACCATCACCGAGCTCGCTGTTCAATTTTGTGTGCCAATTTTCGTCCTGAGCAGTTCTGGTTTCAACAGACGGCGCTCCACCGCACACGTCGCTAACAATCGATTTTCTGGAAATTGTTTCGGCCGTTTGATGTCAAAGTGTGTTTGACTGGCCACCCGTTCGCTTTCGCCGCCTGACTTCTTCTTGTGGGGATATTTGAAGTCAAAGGTTTACGTTAACAACCAAGGACCGTAAAAGAGCTCAAGGACAACATTCGTGAAATAGCCGCTTCCGGCCAATGTTCAAATCGATGGAAAATGCTGCAAAAAGGGCCTACGCCTCACGCCAGGCGGCCTTTGGGATATCATATTCTTGTGTAAACAAATCACTTGGAACAATTAAATGTTAGTTGCCAACCGCCATTTTTTTTTCTTTGATTTTAAAAAAACACTGGTGCACGGCCCGAGTAGGCAAACACAACGTATGCAAACAATTACTTGTGTATGCACTGCGTAGAACCAAAACCGTTATTCTTCCCTTCTTTGTATTGGTCTTTGCTCGCGCAAGCAAACTGACCAACAACAATTTCATTGATTTTGTTTTTGTCTTACCCAAATTCGTTGTGATTTTGTTGGTGTCTTGTCTTCGAGTTTGCAGTTTTGTTTTTGGTATTTGGGGTTTTTTTGTGGGTTTTTGTGGGGCCTCCCCTTTTTTTGGTTTTTTGGGGGCTTGCTGTTGTAACTTCGATGTTTTTTTTTTGAGGCTCCTCTCGAAGAAGAGAATGAAAGGAATATCCTTGGCCTTGTATAAACTATTCACAAGAAACGCCTATCTTCAGCACTGTAGCCAAGGTCAATTTGAAATGTGCTAACATTCTTCTGTTCAAAAGTAGAAAAAATATCTTAATACTGGTCGGGAACAGGTGACTTTACTATTCCTTCTAAGCCGATTTACAGCTCATCCATTTCTAGTTAGCCTATCGGGAGTTTCGTCTTGGGCTTATATTATTACCTGAATTTATGGCATTTATTTTGAGGTGAAATTCTGTCCCATTAATCTACTAAAACTAATCTACCTTACAGAACCAACATCTTGGACCGTTATCACAACAAAGACTTTACTTTGACGTTGCCCGATCGAAAGAAGATGTCCGATATCAAATGGTTGGCCGTCTATGATCTGAACAGTCAGAACAATTTTGGCGATGTCTATATACCCGAAGAGTTTGAACCGCCACGAGCCCAGGCCGGTGGTACCTTCTCCAAACGCAGTCACAATGTAAGCAGCAGCAGTATTGAGATTCTGGATTCCAAAACCATACAGATCAAGGACTTTAGCTATGATGGCAGTGGCAAAAGGGTGTTCTTCTGGACAGGAGTGGGTGCTCAGCCCTCGAGTCGTGGCAGTAAATTGCCCGACGAACGCGGCTAGTGAGTAAAAATGTTGTTAAGACTACGAAAATGAGTAACCTGCCTTGATTTCTCTCATCCTTTCTCAGTCTCGATCCCATACGTAGTTACTACAAGGAGACCATTGAGCTGGAATTGCCTGGCGACAAGACCATCTTTGATATCGATTGGATTAGTGTCTATGATGTGGCGGAGAATGAGAATTATGGTCATGTTCTCATCCCGGATGGCTTGAATGTGCCTCCGTCTCTGGTGAAGGTCACACCCTACGAATTCTCTCTGCCCAATTGTCGACAACTGCACAAGGATTTGCAAGTGTCGTGGGAGGTCTTTGGTCCCCAGATAACATTTCAGCTGTCGGGTCAGGTGGCTCAGACGGACTATATGTCTTTTGGCATTTCGGGTTCGGACGTCTCCAGTCAAATGATTGGAGCAGATGTGGTGGTGGCCTATATAGATGACATACGTGGTTATACGGTGGACTATAATATAACCTCGCTGGCGCCTTGTGTCCAAGTGCTGGGCCAGAATAAGGGTGTGTGTCGAGATGATGTGGTGGGCGGCCTGGATAGCTTTCAGTTGAATACGTACAGCCGCAAGGATGGTATTAATACGATTAGTTTCAGGCGCACCCTCAAGTCATGTGAGTTCTCAATACCCAATGGACTTTTGTCCTTGTAATTTTGAGTATTTCCTTCAATTTCTAGCGGATGAGGGGGACAAGGAGATATTCCTAGATCGCAGTAACTATGTGGTGTGGGCCTTTGGCCAACTGGACTCCAACAATGAGCCCGCCTTTCACACTCATTATCCCAAAAGCGATATCATCATTGACTTCAATACCACAGAGCCGGTCAATGATTGTTTTAGCTTTACCAAACGACAAGCTATGCCCGTGCAGCTGTGGGAACGGCCTCGAATCACCGATGCCACCGTGCGCACTTTTAATGCCTATTTGGGTCCCTCTGGAGGCTTGCGCGGCTATCAGGGTCTGACGGGTCATGTATCCAGTGGCTTGGCCTGGTACATCAATGGTTACATGATACCAGAGCTGTATCTAAAGCGTGGCCTCACCTACAGCTTCAAGGTGCGCGGTGGCAATAATCCCCACTCGCCGGAGCATTATCATCCGTTAGTTATAACAGATGATCCACAGGGCGGCTATGATCGCCTGTCGGATGCCAAACAGAGCGAAATCCGTGTGCTAGCTGGTGTGGAGTTTACGCGTCGGGGTCGCCCCAAACCCACGGCAGCGGGTCCTTTGTGTTTGTCCCGCTATCCAGCGAACTATGATCGTCGCCTGGATGATAATTTTGCCACTTTCAAGAAGTTCAATCGCTCTCTGCTGACTGAGTGCAGCGATGAGGCGCCCGCAGTGCTGGAGATTACTCCGAATATCACGTGGCCCGATACGGTGTACTACAATTCGTTTACACACGGCAACATGGGCTGGAAGATACACATTGTGGATAGCTATACCAATCTGCGGAGTGGAGCACATCGCACGAGGTGGGGTTGGTCATTATTTCTGATACTCCCGCTGCTGCTTATATATTGACTGTTTTCATCAATTTATGTAGTTGCTACTTAATGCTCCTAAATACTAGTAAATTTAACTGTAAATTATTCAGTCACAAACTCTTAACTTACGTAAATTATGTAAGTAAATTAAATGTGTAAAATATTAGAAACTAAAAGTCTAAGGGCCTGATTTCATTGGAGTTTTGCGGTTTAGCTTCGAGACTTTATCTGAAGGAATTAAAACCAAAACGATTTTCGATATCACTGTTTTTGTCAAAGTGTCAAAGTGAAGACAATTTGTCAATGGAAACGGCTTCATTTTTAGAAATAAAAATGATAAGAAATGAAACCAGTGGACATAGGGTATTACTCGGCCGATAGCTATATTTTGGATATGTTTATGTCATGAGGTAACGTACAAAGGTTGCTTGCTTTCCTATACTGTTAAAACGAGAGCGTAGTTAAAGTCGGCTCTAACCGACTTTCGATGAACCCGTTACTAATGAAAAAACATGTTTAAACCCCTCGGCGACGCACACATGGTTCTGGCCAGGCATATTCTGTTTTTGAGCATTAATTTAATATACTTATAATTGAGATATCGGAACGTGCTTCCAGGTACCCTCCTAAAATTTTATTGGCTTTCGATTTATGCAAAAAAATTCAAAAAGTCTTCAGACAGGACGAAAATGAGGATATAAAAGTACACCTTGTTCACGCACATGGTGCCTGGCGAGACCCCTATGTATTTTGTATGGAAATGTATGGAATACAGTGTGTTTTGATGATTATATGTGAGTTTTTACCTCTCTGCGCGCCATAATCTTGCGCCAAAAGATTTGTTGCCCTGTCTCGATTATTCGCTTTGATGATAGTCGTACGCGGGCTTTTCGTCACCCAAACAGACAAAGCAGCACCGATTCGCGATATATGGAATTTTCTCAATGAAAATCTTGCCCGATATTATGGCCATATGAAAATGTAACCGTCGATGAGCAGTTGTATCCATATCGTGGCCGAACTAAATTTACACAATATATTCCATCGCCAGCAAAATATGGAATAAAAAGTATGGTGGCATGCGATTCGAAAACAAAATTTCCCTACAAGGAAAATTATACACTGGAAAAGAAGAAGGAGCACAGAGAGAGGCGAATCAAGGCGAAAATTTGCGATGCATTTTGCAAATCGTTGCACCAATAGCGGCAGAACAATGGTAGCCGATAATTTTTCCAACATTGGACGGTACTAAACGATTAGCTGCGATTGGCATCGCATTTGTTGGCACTATTCGTTCAACAAAAGATGTCTTCAAAAGAAGTGAAGAAGAATGACAAACGACCTTTCATCTGTGTTGGTTTCTATGAAAACCTTGTTGCACTTTGCAGTTATGTGCCAAAAAGAATAGGGATAAATTTACTATTAACCGTTCATTACACAAAGAATATTGAAGGCGAAGCATTGAAACCCGAGCGATTTTGTTTTATAATTCGACTAAGGCTGGCGTTGATTCTATGGATCAAATGGTTACGCATTATACAACAAAACAGCCAACCTGACGCTGGACATTTGTTTTTTTCTGTAACATTATTGATGTAATGGCATTGGCAACATATATCATTTGCAAAGAGAATGGAGGCACCACTAAAAAAGACGGAAGACGCACATTTTTGAACACGCTTTCCAAAACATTGGTTCTCGCAAATATTGAAAATCGCATGAATAATCCACACATTCTCGCACAGCCTACGACTCGTATGGCTTTTGAATCGTTTTTCGGCAGAGAAATAAGTATTCCTGTTAGTGTTGTTGCTAACCGTAGTGGTCCTGATACACTCACTGGCCGAAAAGATTGTCGTATTTGTTTACAACAAGGCGATAAAGTGCGTCGCAAAACTCGTTTTTACTGCTGCAAATGTAATAATGCTGTCTGCCAGCAACACTCAAAAATCGATTATACATGCTTCTCATGTCTTTCTTCAAATACATAAAGATATTTCGTATCATATTTCACAATAAAACCCATTAGCATTCTATTTCTTTTGTCCAAACATATTTCTTTTGGCTTATAATAAATGAAAAAAATGAACGAAAAAAATGTTTTTTTTCTACATTTCGAAATTTTTTCAGGTATATTTTTCCTTCTACAAGTAGCTGATTCTATGTCAAAACGAAATAAAAAGGTAAGAAATAAAAATTAATTACCTACGAGAGCTAAAAATTCAATAGCTTGAACCCTTATTCTCCATACAAATGCATTCAAATACATAGGGGTCTGGCCAGGCACCATGTGCGTGAACTAAGGTTTGAAAATATGTGCGTGGCCGAGAGTTAACAGTGTTCCTGCGTTCCTTAGTGTGACCATCCGAAAAGATTGCAACATTTTTTTTAGGGTGGGAGGTGTGGGGGCTTGGTTCACTTTGTTGATCATAACTTGAGAACCGTTCCTCCAATCTTTTTCATTTCTTTGGCAAATCGATTCATTTTATTTGCTAATTACCAAGTATCTCTAGAAGGTACGAATCGTCAATCTTTAAAACTGTAGGAGATATAACGTTTTTTCAAAATTGCGGGGGCGGGAGGGGGCGTGGCCCAAATTTGAAACAAACTTGATCTGCGTGCAGATAAAAGAAGTATTTGTTCCATACATGTCAAACCTCTATCTCTTACCATCTCTGAGATCTAGGTGTTCATACAGACAGAGGGACGGACGGACGGACGGACGGACGGACGTACGGACATACGGACAAGGCTAAATCGACTCGGCTGTTGATGCTGATCAAGAATATACATACATTGACCGAAATCGAAATTAGTTTAAGTTTTAATCCCTGTCTTAAGATCTAAAGTAACAGCTTTTTCCGACTTTCAAAGTATCGTTTGGCTTTCGTGCTACTCTGGGCATCATAAAGAAATAAAGAAACCGTTTAAGGAGAGCGCTTTTAACTAAACCACTTCATCGGCTTAAGTCCGCATCACAGGCAACAACATGAAGCATCTGTTGTGCATTCCATAAAATGATGAATATGCATTGGGGTGCACTTTTGAACCCTTGACGGATATCTTTTCTATTATAGTTCATAAAATTTCAAAACAAAACAAAATTTAAGTTTTAATACTCTGAACCTGCAGTAGCCCACATCCCACCCACTTTCCATCCACTTACCATCCACATACGCACTTTCCAGTGGGCATCCCGGCTGTTTTCCAACATCGGAAAACGAAAACACAAATGAATTCTCATTTTGACCCTAACCCAGTTTCAAGTCAATCGGATGAAAAAATATTTTTTTAGCCGAATTTTTCCGGGAATTTTCACGCTTAATGGGCGGATTTTCCTTCATTCGAAAATCGCATTTGAAATTAATTCGTATTATATCCTAACAAAGCGACTTTCAAGAAAATCGGAAGAAGAATGGGTTTTCCATGCAGAATTTCCCGGGAATTTTTCGACCGTTGGGTCAAATTTTCCAACATCAGAAAATCCTTACAAACCGAGTTTGGAGCCAATTGGACGAAAATTTGCATGCAGAGTTATCAAACACGGGGCAGATATATTTCTGCCAGTTTTTATATGGCAGCTATTCGATATATTCATCCGATTTTGATCAAACTCTCTAAAATTGTGTTGAGACAGAAAATATTTATAACTGAAACGCGACCATTGAAAACAAAAAAGTTTTTCTCACTAAAACTATTTTTCCGACCGATCATTCCTAAGGCAGCTGTATGCTTTAGTCATCCGATTTGGATCAGACTTGACAGTATTATGTGTTAGCATAGCATATTGATCAGTAACGAGTTTGGGAGCGATAGCATTGAAAACAAAAAAGTTTTTCATACTAAAACTTTTTTTCAGACCTATCTTTTGTATGGAAGCTATACTATATAGTTGCCCGATTTGCATAAAACTTGCTGAAATTATGTGAAAGCATAAAAACTTATAAATACGAGGTTTGGAAGCGATAGCATTGAAAACAAAAAAGTTTTTCTCACTAGAACTACTTTTTCAACCGATCGTTCCTATGGCAGCTATATGCTATAGTCATCCGATCAGGCCAGTTCCGACAAATGTGCAGCGTATTTGTACTAAAAGACTTCGTGCAAAGTTTGGTTACGATAGCTTTAAAATGACAGAGGAGTATAGCATAGAAACAGACGGACGGACGGACAGACGGACGGACAGACGGACATGGCTATATCAACTCAGCTCGTCATGCTGATCAAGAATATATATAATGTGGTTGGAGATGCTTCCTTCTATGCGTTACAAACATCCGCACAATTTTAATATACCCTTTCCAAGGGTATAAAAATTTACAAACCAAGTTTCAAGTCCATCTTTAAACTATTCACTTCAAATCTGCCCGAATTTCAGCTTTCTATCTCTTATCTCCAGTTAGTGAATCAGTGAATGAGTCAGGACACTCTATATTATTTTTTAGCCCTTATTTTCTCTCACATTCAGAGGAAGAGAGTAATTTAAACAAAAGGCGATCGCGTAAACAAATTGTCAGTTACAATTACAAATAAAAAAAGAAAGAAAGACGAAGAAGATAAATTTTACAGTAATCTGCGTTATCTCTATCTCGTTTGCACATTAGCAACAGTGCAGTGCAAAATAAATAAGCAGCCATTTTTATTTTCATTGTACATACATTAACTTAATTTAAATTAATCGAATTTATACAAATTGATGAAAAACCGAAATTAACCCATATATTTATTTCTGTTTCGGTACTAATAAGCGGTTTTTTTAATAAAGGTTATAGGGTTACGGTTTTAAAAAATAACATTTTTCGGTTACAATTACGATTTCGGTGTGTTTTTAGCGGTTAAAGGTTACGGTTCCGGTAACGGTTTTAATCCAGGTACATGTAATGAAAAATGGTGAAATAATAAAAATGATCCCAAACCTCGTTTTTTATAATTTTTTTGCTTTTTCATAATTTCACCGAGTTTGCTGAAAAACGGTCAGCCACGTATATAGTCAAGGTTCAAAAATTCTCGCTCCCAAACTTGTAACTGATTAATATTATATGCTTCCACACATTTCTGACAAGTTTGATCAAATTCGGATAAATATATTAAATAGCCATGAGAAAGTGGCTGAATCTATTGGTGAGCTTGGGAAAATTAAAAATCAAGCGGAATGAGCTTGAAATTCAATCCCGCCTTTCGGGATATTTTACACAATTCAAGCTTTTAAGGAATTTGTATCATTCCAAATGTGCTTACTTCAATCCCATTCGAGATCACATGTCCATGAATTGGAGAGCGAGAGCGAGTTAATATAAGTCGTATTTTTAACATGCTGCAACAAACGTAGGGGATGGTGCTGTGGGTTAAAATACCATTTCAATCGCGTTTCGTACAGCGAGGATGGTGTGTGTTCGAGTCCTAGTTGAGCCCAAAAATAAGATTATTTCTTTGTTTTCAAAAATTCTTACAGGGATGCAAACCGGTTCTAAACCGAACCGAACAGATTTTTTCCAGTCGGGATCCGAACCGTAAACCGAAAAGGTGTGCTTAGAAATGTTAAACAGAACAAAAAATCGAAAAATTAAATGGTTCGGTTTTAGTTCATTGAGTTACTTGCGACCTCAACATTTTATTTTTAAATATTATTCCCAGGTATCACCCCAAAGAAGAAAAAAAGATAGCTAAGACATATTTAAGAAGAATCGGTCTGAATCATATTAAAGTTAACTAAATTTTTATACACTTGAAAAGTGTATTATAATTTTGCACAGAAGTGTGCAACCCATAGAAGGAGATCATCCTCCGACCACATAAAGTATATATATTCTTGATCAGCATGACGAGCTGAGTCGATTAAGCTTTGTCCGTCCGTCCGTCCACGTGTCTGTTTTCTACGCGAACTAGTCCCTCAGTTTTATGAGCTATCGAGCTGAAACTTTGCACAGAGTCTTCTTTTTACTGCACGCTGCTAATATGTCGGAACCGACCGGATCGGATGACCACTTCTTGTAGCTGCCATACAAATGTTCGTTCGGAAAATGAATTTTAGTAAGAAAAACTGTTTTGTTCTCAATATTACTGCTCTCAAACACGGTCATGGGTAATATGTAATGTTTTTAAGCTGATCTGCGAAGTTTGGTCGAACTCGCTAACCGTTGAGACAAGCTATTTCAAGTGTATCAAAACTTCGTTACAGACGAAGTTAGCTTTGCCTTTCTCGTTTTGAAATCTTTATTTATTATTCCCTGTTGTTTTAAAAGGCATATCTACAAGTATTTTGAAACCAATCAATTGGTAATGTCTTACATGAACAAAATGCTACAATCTTAAAAATCTATTTAGATATTAAAGTTAATTTTAAGTTTATTAAATATGCCATTTTTTATTATAATATCAAGAAGAGGAATAATGAAGAAGAGTTATCTTTCCTGGGATCAAATCAATATTACATATCGAGATTCTTGAACATGATTAGAATGATCCCTTTGGGATTAAATTGTGCTCGAATCAAAAATAAAGACTAAAAAAATACAGCAACATTCCAGTGTTTTCAACATTTTAGCGGATTCCCCTGATGCACTGAAAATTTGAGAAAGTAAAAGCCCTCAACTAGATTCCATCTTTTGAGACGAGCTTATGATCCAGATTGTTGACAGAACTTAAAAAAAAATTCTGTTTTTCAGGGGCAGTATATAATTGTCCTTGCGTTTTGTTGTGAGGCTTCATCACCATAAGGAGTGAATCTGGCTCCTGTTTTATGAGACCGTTTATAGGGATGGAGGGATGGCATCGCTCCTTTAGGTTGTCAGCAGATGTGGATGCCTGTGGATGTGGTGCCTTCCGGATTTTGGACTAGACACTTAGTATGATCAAGGCGTTTGCACTGATGATATAATTATTTAGACAATTCTCCGTATAAATGTAAGTCATCCAAATTTTTAAATTCGTTGTGTGCGTGGGTGAAGAGCTGACTGGACTCTCGCACACTATGCTCTCTCTTGAGCACACTGGGCACACTGCATCACGCTCTGCCATAAGCTAAGCTTTAAGCTACTCATGTATGTTTCCATGAGCTTTAAGCATCTGAATTCGATTTTACTTGCACACAGCTTGAGTTATGCCATGGACTTCTGATGAGCTTTAAGCTTAGCGAAATAAGCTTTTGGAAGCTTTATTCACCATAGCATAAGTTTAATAAAAAACAATCTGCAACTAGTCTAGTCAAATTAGGTAAAAAAGGGCATAGATTTTTGATATAAAAGGTTAAGCGACTGTCTAAGTTAGTTCAAATTTGTAGTCAGTTTGTTTCTTGGGAAATCTCTCGAGAGATTTTGCCGACGGTTGGTTTGTTCATTTTCTTATTAGAAAATCTAGTTGGAATCCCAGATGTTCCAATTGATGTACCATCTCTAAAAACAGGGCAGAATCTCTCACCAAAAAATTTCCCTTATTTTAGATGTGGTTTAATTTAATGATAAACTGAATTTTTTTGATTGTGTTATATGTTTTATGATGCATTTTTAAATAATAATTCAATTTTAAGTCGCATTCTCCACCAATATAATGCAAAATTTTAAAATTTGTTGGCGCCAAATATGAGTTATTAGTTTTCATCCCTTAATCCGCTAGCTGTCATGTAGAGGGCGCCACTTCGACAAAAGGCGCTAGTGAGAAAAGAGTTTTGCAAAATCTCCTAACAAAACATTAGAGGTTTGAAACCAACCAAAAGAAATTTCTGTGGCATCTAAGAATTGGAATTCGGTTGGAATTTGGTTGGAAGAGGTTTCTGTGGCACCCCCGATTGAAAAACGCAAATGGCTTTGTATCTTGAAAACGATTGACTTTGAAGGAAAATTTTAAAAGACAAGGTTATAGATAATAACATTACCTTTTTTTTTTTTGGTTTTACAAATTTTCTGTGCGGGCTAAAGTTTTCTTATTATGTCTATATGTATGATCAAAAATTTGTCACTTTTTTCCATTCTTCTTGTTTTCGGTGAGAGCTAGGCACAATTATTTCATAATCGGGTGTGTTCCAGAAATCTCTAAAGAGCTTTAGAATTAGATTTACTGGTTTTATAAAGCTACTTGGCCTTGAGCAGTCGGTTTCAAATCGCTCAACTTTTGTCATCCAATCTAGTAGCCGGGAATATATGTGGCACATCACATATAAAGGCAAGATTTATACCAAAATCTCTAGAGATTTCTGGAACACTCCCGAAATTATGATAAATTATGCTCTGCTCAAACTTTGAATCGTCCCGTTTTTTTCTACAGATAAACCAACTCAAATTACGCTCAGCAAAAACCGACCGCCGAGTTCCAAATCTATCGGGATTAAATAACCTTTTGCCCTTAAGTTAATTGTATTGTTTTTGAAGTACTTAAATTTAGTACAACATTTTATAATATAAGTACGATGTTAACATTTTTAAAATGAGAACAACCTTCTTGAATCAAGAACTTTCGTCTTATAGTTCGGAGAAGGAAGCTTTTTAGTTTAAGTAAAATATTTCCTAAATTAAGGACAATCCAATCTTTGGTTAATTGTTTTGCTCTGGATTTTGATATAGCACAGAGGCCTAGTTTCAAGAACAAATGGGGAAAGCTTTAGAATTTTATAGGCTTAAACAACTCCCCGTTTGATTGCTTTGGGCAATTCAAACAATTGGTGCCTGTGTTAGTAAAATGCGAGGAAAGAACAGAAGGGCCGATACAGGATGCACACACACTCAAAGCATTAGTGTTTTTGGCGTTGCTGCTGATGTCGGATTTTGCTACAAGATTGCCTTTGGGATTCCCAAGCGGTCATAGCAATTCTGTCATGAGGTACCTTTTGCCAACACACTAAGGTCAGGCGCAAAAAGCTGAAGATTGAATTGGTATTCATGAAACAGCTATACTGTTAACCAGCCTTCTTTGTGGTGTCGTGCGTGTCTTGTTTTAGAAAAGTTATGGGCAAAATCATAACTTAATGACCTAGAGCCTGCCTAGAAAAGTTCCACGATTTTCAATTAAAAAGTTCACTAAAACAATCACTTTGTGTTAAGCCAAGAACATTTTGTGCTTATTTTATGAAGAATTATTTTGTTTCAATAGTTCTTGGGGTTAACTTTATAATTTATTAGACTTCTATGGAGAACATTTGGCACACATTTTTAATAGTAAATCGGACTGCACAGAGCATAACAAACTAATGGGATAACCAAAAATATTTATACTAGTTCGAAATTTACCTAAACTATCCGAAAGCGGGCTTTATAAGTATTTCGGGATTAAAAATACATTCTAGCAATAAGACTTTTGTACTTGAATCAAGTATTTTCGTACTTACTCAACTATTGTCACCGTTTGCACTTGATTCAAGTACAAAGTTCTTGGTTTTTTCTCTAAGTGTACTTTTTCGACCCATAGTTCCTAGAGCAGCTATATGCTATAGTTATCCTATTTGAATCAGACTTCGCAGAGTTATGTGGAAGCATATAAAATTAATAAATATTAATTTATTAATAAATTAAATAAAAACAAAAACGGTTTTCTACCAATGATCCCTTTTGTATACTATAGTCTGTAAAGCTATACTAGTTCGTGTATCAATTCAAAAGAGCTCATTTCAAGTAGGGATACTACTTGAAAATAAAATAAGCCTTGGGCTTGATTAATGCAAGTACGGAATTTTAATGCAAAAGCAAAAGAGCTAATAGAAACCGACAGCAGTTATAGCACTTCCGACATAGAAGGTATTAAATATCGAAATATCGGATGTTCTTGCACCAAGCCGAACACGTGATCATTTCGGGGATCAAGTGGGGATCAATTAAAGTATAGAGCTAAATACAAGCTTTCCCAACTTCCGGGATTGAGTAATTCGTACTCTCGCACTTGGTTTGAAGAACTCCGGGATTAACTAACTTCCGACGTCGTTTGTTATCAATTTTAGTTCGGATATCTCCGCTTCATTTATATTTCGTTTTTCCAATTTTTGCAAATTTTCAATATTATCAACGTAAAAGTACCCCGACAATCGTTTTGGGTTTCACTGTTTAATGTTGTGACTCGAACACCAATGTTTTCTAAAGGAGGAAAGATTATATACCTGAACCCACTTGGTGAATCTCTCCGGATTTCTAGAAGGTTTGCAGCCCTGGTCTCAAGTACTTTTCTTAGATTACCTTAGCAGTCTAAGCTCTGCTGAGAAAGAAATAAGAGGATAGGGTTGGAACGTTAGTATCTAGAGCTGAACCCTCTACGGAGATGTCGTGGATGCACCCACAATAGAATTATACCCCTTAAATGAGCACGGTTGTAGCTTGGAATTTTTATTGAATCACTCCTGAGAGCGATCTTGCTTTTATTCTGAATATTTCATCCATGTATACAAATAATCCGCTTTGGTCTCACGGCAGGGTCTCTTCACTTGTGGTGTCAGGTCCATATTGATCCTTGTCACTATCGCTAAATGTATTTTATTTTAATAAAAAAAAGAAACATGTTTGGATTAGGTTGTGTCTTGTGAACATGAGTTAATGCCACGTGTGGATCGTGGTCAAGTTTCATGTTCATGTTGGAAAACCAACTCTTGTGAATTTTTCAAGTTCCCCCACCTGCCCAGCCATTTTATTTGATGCGGAAGTATTAAATTGAAACTAACAATTTTTTTATTTCGAAAATTTGAAGAATGTTATCTGAAGGATGCCGAACGTCGCAGCTGGAGCTTGACATGACATATTTAGTGATTTTACTTTTTGTGTAAACAAATGTGTACTTAGTAAAAGTAAAGGCTATGGAGGACCCTTTCCCAGACGACGTGATGAAGATAAATAATGCGGATCCTCTTCAAATGGGCTATACCCAACACAACCCTCTCCTCCCCCTTCCATCCCCGCCACTCCCACCCCCACAACACCTCTCTCTCACCTCTACCCTCCACCCGCCTCTCATCCTCCCCCCCCCCCCCCCACCCCCCTTCCCCTTCTCTCCTTTTTCTTTGTTCAAAGTAAGTATAAGCAGCTGAATATTCATGTCGTTTTTTGAAAATATATGTAAATAACAAATGTAACTCTTTAGACAGGACACACAATAAGCCACAATGCTGCTGTGACAATACAATGAGAGAGGTGCGAAACCAAGAAAGCTGCAGAACAGGCGTTTTTCGCGTTTTTACTCAAGGTCTCTGAAGGCGTAAACTGCTACATGTACGGCAGGGTTCCCCCAGAAGAGAGCGCGAAAATGTGACTTTCTCTCTAAACACAGGTATGTTCTCCCAGGGTCTATGGCTGGGGAACTCTGATGTACGGGCCGAGCAAGAGGCATACCAATATGGGAGGCATTCAGTGAGAGACAAATGTTTCCACTTAGAGGGGTTTCCACACTTGACGAATTCAAGTTAATAGTGTAAATAAATTACATTTTAATAGAGATTGAAATAAAAAAATGTTTGTTTTAATAAAATGTTTTGTTTTAATTTTAATGGCAGATTAAAATGAACTGAATTTATACTACAAAGATAAAAAAAAATATTAAAATAATAAAAGCTAGTATCAAAATGAAACAAAAAGTTTGATAGTTGAATTATTAAATTAATAAGACCTAGTGTCAAATTGATACTTAATAATTAATACAATAAAGTGTCAACCTGATACACTTTAGTATCAATTTGAAATCCTCGAAATATCATGTTAATACTTTCGAAGATATCAATTTGATACTTGGAGTATTAAAGAGAATTCGATACTCAATAGTTTCAAATTGATGTCTAAATTGTGTCGCTTTGATGACAACTTTTTTTTGAGTGTAGACATGCCTTAGCTCTTCTCTCACAGTATAGTTTGGTAAGTATTTCCCCGACTTCGTTACGAGGACGGAAAACAACAAAATGATTTGAGGCCCTCGTTTATTGTAATATGTATGCTAGTATCAAATAGTCTGGGCAGATGTATTCTTCCATTCCATTAATAAAGATTACAAAAATTAATGGCTCATTAAAACTTAACTAAGGACAGATTAAGCTGAATTCAGAGGCTGTTCTGCTCATCTATATAGTAATCCGACTTTGGTCAAACTTTTCCTAATCATTTCCAATCGGATGGGCATACTCCACGAACTTCAATTGTATGAAACTAGTTACACGAGGGCTTAATGCAAATCCAGCCAAGCGCTGGCCACCGCAAGCCCCAACAGAACACGTTCCCAGCAAACCCAAAAGCAGTGAAAGAGCGCTCAAAGCGAAAGCCAAGCGAAGCCAAACGAAAGACTTAAGACCCGAACTTGCGCGCCTTGGCACTGGGGAGCAGAAGTAGAATGAGTGAGCAGCGGCAGAGCTGGAAAAAGAAAGTGCAAGTGGACGTGGATGCTTAAGTATTCCGTCAGCGATGGTGCTCCGCCAGTGGTTGTGTATGTATCTGTGTGCCCGTGTGACGTTGCGGAAGGCAGACCAGCCGAGAGACCCACAGTCACAGCCAAAAACCAAGTCCAAGAGCGCGTTGGCGAAGACGACGGCGGCGTCGCTGCTTGACCTACTTCCAATCTCATACAATCAGAATGTTTCATGTTTCGATTTTATTTTATTTCTTTTTCTTTTTTCGTGTATCTTTTCGATTTGCTGGTCAGCGGACACTGGTCAATGTGTGTGTGTGTGTTGGTGTGAAGTTACTTTTTCTTTTCTTGCGGCTTGGCTGCTCTCAATTGTTCATGCTGGTTCGGACTGGTAGGCCTATGAAAGATACTCGTACCAGAACCATTTCGTGGCATGACTTTCGAAAATAAAAATGCTTTTCGCTGGGTTTCTGGGAGGGAAACGTTAAGGCGGATCGCACAACTATCTGGTATCGGAGTTACTTTCAGATTCTTGAGTAGCATCTGGGCATCCCTGTGGCTTGCCCTGTCGGATTTGCGTCGCTGTCTCTGCCGCGCCGCTGCGTCGCTGTCGACAGCATGACATAAACTTTCGATTGTCTGCCCGTCGCATAACTGTTACTCGTCTTGTGCTACGGTTTCCCCACACACATCTGCATCCACATCTGGGCTTGTTCTTCTTTTTTGGTTATTTCTACGCTACCACATCAATTTGGAGCTTTGGGCTTAAATGGGTAATTGGGTCAGGCCCGCTTTCGGGAAACTCATTTCACTTAAAATTCTTTTGGCTTAAGCTGTTAGTCATGCGAGCTGCTGCTGCTGCTGCTGCTTCTGCCACTTCAGCTGCCGTTCCTTACACGATTTGATGAAATCCAAAATCTCATTTTGGTGATTTTACAACTTTCATGGCTTATTCTTGACGTTGGTTCGTCGGTTCTCTCCCCGACGCCACTCCATGGCACTTCAGGTTTTCTTCTTTCTTTGCGCTGCTAGTTAATAATATGTTAATTATTAAAAAGTGAAAATACGGTTTTTGGTTTTTGAGGTCTCTTGGCTTTTGTGCAGCATTAATCAGTGCGGCCTGTTCTGGCTTTTGGCTCAGATTTATATAACGAACCGGGCCTCCACTTGAACCAATTAGTTGCTGCATTGTTCGAATCCATCATTTGGCAATATAAAATTCATCGAAAGACACAATATTTTGTTGCTCATTAAAATGTGAATTCAAAATTTTTGATAATGGAAAGTTATTGGTTTGTGGGGTAAGCTACCATTTACCACACATGACTGGGATAGATTAGGACCAAATCGTGTTTACTGATTGAAATGATGATCGATTCTTTGAAGTCATCTGCCTAGTGGACTGAGTACATGTTGTGGGCAGCGTGTTTGATATAAAACTTTCACCCAAAAGTCAATCATACTCATTTCTACATTGAACAAATACTCGATGAGTAGAGAAACAACCAGCTCATATTTTTAGCTAAATATAATGGGACCTATAGGGATAAATTCAAAGTTAAAAGATGTTTCGATAGGGTGATATCCTCAGAGAACAACAATTGTGACAAAATCGAATGGATGGAAATTCGTTACCAAAATGCAGAACAATGACTTCAATATGGAGTCAGTCAGCCACTGATTCACCGATTTACATATATAGCAAGCCTGTTATATCTGAAGTTGATCGTCTAAAATGTTTCAATGATTCAATAAGTTATTAAATACACTCTCTTAGACACTCTCTACGCTCGTTTATAGAAGAAAGTACCCTAAAATGGATTATTTCACCATTAGCTATGGTTGTCGAAAAGAACGGATATTCCATGAAACATTTGAAATATCATAAATTTGGAAATAATCTGATTCGTTGAACCATCTTTCGAGCCACCACCTTGTGTTAAATTCTTTGTCAAATCCGCTAACCAAACTACCGGACGCGTTCAAGGCATCGGGCCGAACCTTCATCACATTTTAAGTGGATTGCCCCCTTGATATTTATAGCCTTGAAAGGGATGGAAAGTATTTATTTGGGTCTTAGTTGAAAAACCGTATTGTATTTTATTTCTCGATAGCGTTTCAAAACTAATGAGTTATCAATGGTATATGCTTCGAATATCTTAAAGTTTAAGAAAAATTGGATGGATACATAAGGGTCATTCTTTTTCGAATAGAACGGTCTCAAAATTCAACATTTTTTGTTAGATCTCGATACACCCCCGAAACGTCATTTGCGGTTTTGACGATTTTCGAAATTGTTTACAAATTCAACAAAATTTTTGCAAACCTGCAAATCACGTTTCGGTTATCTGTACCTAGAGTAGGAGCTGTATGCAGTGCTGCTGCTGCGCTCATCTCTAAGTTTCTTCTCTCTCTCTTTGTGCGAGGGTGGGTGGGGGGGGGATTTACTTATTTATTAACAACCTGCTCATCCGATCTTTATCATTTCTTCGGCAAATTGATAGGGAAGAGTGGGGGGTTGTGATCATAGTTTTGTTTTTTCGAACATAACTTCTCCAAAAATCAATATTTTTTCGTTCTGTAAGTTTTCTATTTGAGTTAAAAGATGCATGTAACTTTCCTCATCATTAGTTTTAAAAAACAAATTTTTTGAAATCTGAATGCGTTTGAAAAGGCATCTTATTTGTATGAAATTGATTCTATTCATTTGAAATATCGTACCAAACTAAACATTTATCTCATCTGAGTATAGGCCTTTAAAAATAAATCGGCTTCTGGTGCACAAACTTAAAGAATGTGTTGACTGATAGGTTGCTTGTCAAAAGTTAGTTACTAAGAAGGGAGACACTTGACATAAACAAAAAGTTGTAATTTGTTTTTTTTTTTGTGGCCAATATTTGCGTAGCTCACAACCCCAGTGGCTCAAAACCCCGCACTCTCCCCTACATATTGCTAATGACTAGCTATCTCTAGAAGATTCGAATCATCTATCTACAAAACTGTGGGAGATATGACGTTTTTTCAAAATTGCGGGGGCGGGAGGGGGAAAATAAACTTGATCTGCCTGCAAGTATAAGAAGCATTTGTTCCATACATGCCAAACCTCTATCTCTTACCATCTCTGAGATCTGAATATATATACTTTTCAACCAGGGTCAGGAAAATGATTCCTTCTCCTGTTACATACTTTTGCACAAACTTATTATACTCTATGTACCTTCGGTTCACATTGGTTCAAGGCTTTTTGCCAAGTCAAATCGAAATGGAATAAATACATTCAACACACAAAAAATATCATTAAAATTGATTCGACAAGCTAATGTATAAAAATCTTGGCTGCCAAAGTTCTAAAAATTGGTCATCGGGTTGAAACCCTATATTTTGGGTTAACGTTCGAACCTAATTTAGAAAACAGTTTCCTCAAGTCACAAAATCTTCCACATGTGGTGTTTTTCGATTGTAAAAGCTCTGAAACCTCAGAAACCTCGATCAGATACAAGACAATGGAGTAATAAGCAATCAAAGATAACCGACCACATGCATACATACAACTGTGCTCACGAAAATAGCAGTGTAGTCTCTGATTACGCAAATAGAAGTGATTTTTGTACTTGATATTGAACACTGAAATACAGAGATATTCCTATTTTTTGGCGCAGAGAGTATTGATAGAGATTTATAACCCTTCGAAAAATGGTAAGAACTACTAGGAAATTTTAAGTCTATTGGGTTACTTTGCCAAGATGGTTTGCAGTGGCATCAATTACCAATATTATCTTGTGGTGGTAAACGACATCAAAGGACCGACGAGTTGTTTGATCCAGCAGATCCAACCAGTTCGCTTACTCGAAATTAATTAACAAGTCAGAAAGTTGTTCAAGCCCGACTGTAATATACTCTGTACCTGCAGTAACAGCGTTGCTGTTACGCTGCGGCAGCGAACTTTCATTTGGTCATTACTTGAATTATCTTCATCTCTCCCTCAATACTGTGGGGGATATAATATTTTTTACCAATCGCTTCGGCAGGGGGTGTGGCAAAAATTGAAAATAAACTTGATCTGCCTGCAAGTACACTGAAAAATACTAGCTCTCTAACATAAAGTGAGCCGAACACTTTTAACCAACTTGTATTGTTTGTTTTTATACACAGGGTCCGGAGAAAAATACAAAGAATTTAAGAATATATTTTTAATAATTGAAACGCACACAGAAAAATTGAGATCAAGAACGTTCACCTTACCGTACTTTTAAAAAGCCCACTCTTGATCAAGAGTCAAATTCTCTATTTTGTGTCTAAGTGTATAAGGGCCGATTTGTGTTCTTCAGTTTATATTACATACACTTTATCTTAACATCTCTAAAATCTGTGCGTTTATACAGACGGACAGGCTATCGACTGGGCTGCTGATGCTGATCAAGAATATATTTACTTTATAGGGTCGGAAATGGGTTCTTTTTCGTGCTTGATATTAAGCAGTTTTGATATCAAAAGTACGGTAAGACGGAATATTCTTGGGTCCTCTCTGGGTGCACTCTATGTACCTTCGGTACAGAGTATAAATATGTCATGCCTCCATATGTCTCATACTTGTAACCATTCCAACAGGATAACGACCCAATACGATACGTCATGGTTACGACAGGTTATTCAAGAGCCAGTTTTTAATTGACTCATGGAGATGAAAGATC